>JANRMT010062832.1:5563637-5609789 GCA_026402145.1 Polypterus bichir lapradei | reverse complement strand
TATATATATATATATATATATATATATATATATATATACAGGGGGCCCTCGGGTTACGACACAGTTCCGTTCCTACAACAGTGATGTAACCCGAATTTTGGTGTAAGTCAAAACACACTCTAGCCTAAGTAACTTACCTATCTTAACACATTTGCAAAATCATAAATCTAGAACATAAAAACACAAAATCTAAGCCTCAGAAAAAGGAAAAGGACATAAATATACTGTACTGTACACTGTACTGTAGTAACAGAAGAAATGAGTGAAAAAAAAATCCTTACCTTTATTCCTTCTCATGTCTCAATTTGTTTAAGTTTTTATGGGAGTGAGTGTTGTAAACTCGAAACGTTGTATGTCGAAATGTTGTAACCCGAGGACCCCCTGTATATATATATATATATATATTGTAGAAGATCGCCCCGACAAAGACAGGCTCAAAGAGACACAAATCCAAAAGCACACTGTTTATTTTTCTTCTGCTTTTTCACAGAGCACAAATCAGCAACAACACCACTATTGCTCAGTTCCTTTTTCTCCTTTTTTCTTTCTCACTGGTTCTCTTTCTCTTTGCTGCCTCCACTCCTCTCCAAGCAAGCAGTTTCCTCTACCTCCCAACTCTGGCTTCTTGAACAGAGTGAGGCAGCCTTTTTTATACCGCACCCGGAAGTGCTTCAGGTGCTCTCTAATTAACTTCAGCACTTTCGGGTGTGGCGGAAGTGCTGCATTGGCACCTGGAATTACTCCAGACATACCCAGATCCTCTTCTGGCAGTACTTCCGTTTGCAGTGGAAGTGCTGCAGTCTAGGGCTCTGCAACTGTCCAGGTGCCCCCTGGCGGTGGCCATGGGTCCCAGCAGGGTTGAGCTTCCAAGCTCCAAGCCAGTGGCCCCGATGCAATCCAGGGGGCTGCCCTCTCATTTCCAGAGGGAAGTACTGTCTCTTTTCCAGTCCTTCCATCCGAAGGGCATCCCATGGCCCATGGCTATCCGTCACTATATATATATATATATATATATATATAGTCACAAGAAATAGACCACAAAGTCATAAAAAGGTTTGGGACATCCACCCATATATTCTCCAAGGCTGCAAATGGGTTATGGTAAATTTGAACTGATGTACACAAGTCAAAGTCCAACACAGAACTGATTTACTGGTGGTAAGAAGGCAGCTTTAAAGGCAAAAACAGGATATGATGTCATAAAAAGGGGCCGGAACCATAAGGATCTGACTCCATAGGCTCAGACTCGGACGTGACATCATCAAAAGGGCCGGAACTGTAAAGATCCTC
The DNA here is from genome assembly GCA_026402145.1 of Polypterus bichir lapradei. Taxonomy (NCBI): domain Eukaryota; kingdom Metazoa; phylum Chordata; class Cladistia; order Polypteriformes; family Polypteridae; genus Polypterus; species Polypterus bichir. The sequence goes on along the minus strand of JANRMT010062832.1, from coordinate 5,608,499 downwards.
CTCCATGGGTTCGGGGCCAGAAATGACGTCATCAAAGGAGCGGGAGCTGGAAGTGATGTTCTCAAAAGGGACGGAACCGGAAATGATATCATCAAGGCCAGGCGGAATTTCTCGTGAATGGTCTGCAGGAAAGTGAGAAAATGAGTCATCGCACTCCGCATCCCCAGGTCTGGCGTGACATTACTCTCTTTCAGGCCCTTTAGCTGCTTTCCATGCGCATGTGTGACTATATATATATATATATATATATATATATTGTCGCATGCGGCTGGGGGTGGAGCACAGCCGGGACGCCCAGGAGGACCAGAGGAGGGCTTGTACCTCCTCCAGACCGCGAGGGGGCGATCGCCCTGGTTGTATTGGGGGCCACGGGTAGAGGGCTTGGAAGCCCAACCCTGTAGGGGCCCGTGGCCACCACCAGGCGGCACCCAGGTGCCTGAGGAAGCCTGGAGCCCAGCACTTCCGCCACACCAGGAAGAAGACAGGGGACAGTGCTCCAGCTAGTAAAAAAAATTAATGAAAGTAAGAAAGTAATTGTAAAGTATCATGATCTTGAAAGTTAACTACTATAAAGATGTCTCACAAAGATGAATAAAAATAATTTTATTAGTCTTTTCAAGATGTTACCATTTCCACTGTTCTGGAGCTACAAAAAGTTATTCTAAGGCAGTTCTTGTATGAAAGTGAATGGTTATCCCCTTCTCTCTGTGTCTCTGATCATTGATCTGTCAAATAACTTTTTTAAACTCTTTGCTACCATCAAAGCAACACTACTGGCCTGAACATCCTACTAAAGTACAAAAAAAAGAAAAAAAGTATGAGAGATAGACTACAATGTATTATTTTTCTTTGGTGGAGAATCAAGCTCTCACGAGTAGTGTGAGTTGTTGGTCAGTGCTTGGTCTAGATGTTTTACTTGTACTGTATATGGTTGATATATGAAGATCACACCTGGTTGCAAATCACCTATAGACAATCTCACTCCTTGCCTCAAAGACATCAAGGCATGGATGGCTGTTAATTTTGTAGGTTTATGCACCAATAAAGTACAAAGGAAACTTTGCAGGTAAAACTTGTATAGTTAACTAAACTTTGTACATGTCACTAAACTTTGTGCATCTGTGCACTAAATCTAAATCGCATTTGAAAAGCTGCCTTTCTTCTCTTATTTGGTAGTACTTGTTTTTATTTACTGCGGTAGTGCTGGCGCCCTGCCTGGGGTTTGTTTCCTGCCTTGTGTCCTGTGTTGGCTGGGATTGGCTCCAGCAGACCCCCGTGGATAATGGATGGATGTTTTTATTTATTCTTAAATCAGAACTTCATTATATACAATGGTGCCATAAAGTGGCAACATGTTGCACATCGGTAGGACATGAAACTAAAATTTCACTGTACTCATGACTATTAATACTACTGACTGTTACCACTACACTCTCCAATTATCTACAATCAGTTGATTTACTTTTTAATGCTTATCAAAGGATTTGTTTTCTTGTAATTTATCATGTACTGAACAATCTTGTACTTTTATCTTGTGTCTTTGAATTCTAATGTTTGCTTTGCACATGCAGTGTAATAGTTTTTTATGTCACAGATACTAAAATTACATTAATAATTATAATAAACATATAATAAATTCATTATTTTTTTGCACTCTAAATTGGCCTGAGTTAGTGAACATAAGTGTATGCATGAATGTGACCCCATCCAGGGTTTGTTCCCACCTTGAGTCCAGTGCTGACAGGACACTTCACTAGGTAACTGGTTAGAAATGGCAAAAATGGATAGATGATTGATTATCTACAAACTACCTAAAATTTCTAAGTGCACAAACATGAATAATTTCTGAGGTTTTGAATTTTTTGTAAATGTACAGATTTTTGCAATAACATATCATTATTTAAGCAACAAAACATCTCATGTAAAAGTTGCAAGAGTAAAAGAATAACATTTTTGTTTTGAGTGCAGTAGAAAAGAAAGTGTCTGTCAAGAGTTTATTTATACATCATATATATAAATATACACAGTATATATAATTAGATTTAAAGATAAATTAGACTACAGTTACATAACTGCATTCCTCCTTCTCTAAATGTATACTAAAAATAGTTCAACACTACCTATACTTAGACAAAGCAAAATAACTGAATTTGAGAGATTCTTTCAGAATCTTTATTTATCCCTAGTTCTGACAGTGTTCCAGCATGATTCATACAGAAGTGTTCTTCATTATCCTTTCATTCTGTCACTTTGTACTGAATGACCTTCTCTCTGTGGTTTTCCTGATAGCTCAATCCATCTAGCGCAACAAGTGCTATTTCAAGTTGCAGAATATGGATGGCTTGACAGATTGTATTGAAATACCATTTTTATGCAATAAAATCACCCTAAATTAAAAGAAAGTTTCCATTAGTACTATCTGATTTTTTTCTCCAAGATTAAGTTCTTTTTAAGTTATTATCTCTATAGTAGTTAATGGATGAGAAAAGAAACCACAAATTAATTCTCATAAATATTTAGAACAAAGCTTCAAACACTGGTAACGTTCAGGTAACATTGCTCTACTTTATTTCATCTAGCCTTATGTATCAATGTGAACTGTAGCATTAGTTGATGCTAGTTTACAAGCACATTCAAGCCACAAATTTGAGCCTTAGAAATAAGAAGGAGTCTACCCCACAGAACTGATCTAAGCAGAAGTTGCTTCAGAATGAAGAATCTTATAAACAAAAGCCCTATGGCTCAAGGATATCCTTACCTTATGCTGGACAGAAAAGTCATACATGGAGAACAGTCTGTTTTAATGCACTCAGTCCAATAAGGATGTACACAAGTAGAGTGTTGAGATCTACACAGCAAAAAATACAATGTCCAACCTGGAGCTTCTCTACTCATTTTACAGATTTTGAATTTTTCATATTCCTTTCAATTACAGCAGAGGTTCACACAATTTTTTAAGACAAGAACACCCAAAAATGTAGCATGTGTTTATGTTTTACCATTAATGTAAATCCAATACTGTGGAGCTGGGCATGATCTTGAATCTTACTTTCTGCTAACAGCAGTCACCCAGCATGATTTTGTATAATAACTGACCTATTATTCAAAGCACATATTTAACTATGGCAGACAAACATTTGATCAAATATCAAGTAATATCTCTAGGCCAGGATCCTCAATTCTTTTTCTTGGCATCATAATTTCAGGAATTAAAATGCATTGGGAATTTTCACAAGAGATAATTCATATTTTTTGTGTGGGTCTGTGCTTTTAAAATTTTTGATATAGATGCCAAATGCTTTCTTAAAGAATTATGTTTAATAGAAAAAGAGTAGTGTGATTTGATATGGAACAAAAAAGGAGTAAGATAAAGGCTACTGAAGATTGGCAACTCTGTCTGAAGCAAAAGGTTTTGCTGTTGATTAATAATAATGAATATTAAAATATAATGTTAGATACATTCATTTTATGAATTAATTTACTAGTAAGTGTTAACATTTGCCTTTTTTCCTTGTTGTATAATCTTCTGCACTAGTCTGCCAATTTCAAAAAATGTTTTGAAAATGATGATACAACAAACATCCATCCATTATCCAACCTGCTATATCCTAACCACAGGGGGTCTGCTGGAGCCAATCCCAGCCAACACTGGGTGTAAGGCAGGAAACAAACCCCAGGCAGGGCACCAGCACACACACACCAAGTACACACTAGGGACAATTCAGGATTGCCAAATCACCTAACCTGCATGTCTTTGGGTGAAAACCGGAGCACCCGGAGGACACCCATGCAGACACGAGGAGAACATGCAAACTCCACGCAAGGAGGACACAGGAAGCGAACCCGGGTCTCCTAACTGTGAGGCAGCAGCGCTACCCACTGCGCCACCGTGCCGCCCCATACAACAAACAAGTTTACCCAAACTAAAAATATTTTAACTTTGGCATACCTGACCTGTGACAGCAACAAAGATAGACAGACGTTTTGCAGACTGCATGTGTTGAGGTGTGAAAGACAACACTCACTTGTTACAATGCTTTTACACAAAAATCTGCTGGTCTTGGTACGTCGTTCCCTGGCCCGAAATGGATAAGTTCAAAGAGGTGGGGAACATGAGTGAGTAGTTACCTCAGACCCCACAGGCACAAATTGGGAGGGACGGTGGACACGGAATAGGAGAATGAGACTGAACAAGCAAGACAGGGGTGGGCATTTTCTCCAGGATCACTATTGAACAGAGTGGTGGAACTAAGACATAGCCTAGAAGGTCCATTCCCTCCTGCATGAGGCAATTTGAGCACAATTTTCAAAACTGGAATAGATTTTTTTTTTAAGAACGCCAACTTCCCTATAACTGCAATAGTCTCTGCAAGCGCAGACTGTTTGAAAACTACTGCCTTAAACTTTTATATATTGTATATACAGTACATATATGGGAAACGTAGAGCACCCTCCTGGTATCTCTCCACACCTTGCTAATGGCAAGACATATAAAAATAAGCATTTTTTTATTTTATCTTTAAAAACACAAATCACAAAGGAACTAGTGGGCGATATTGTTTTAAGAGCTGAATATTTCACATTAGATTCAACTGCGTGCCAAACAAAAAAAAGAAAGGACCAAACTTTAGTGTCTTTTTTCTGACTCTCCTTTATGGACTATGAAAATTCATTAAAAATATTTTACCAAATCCAAACAAATACTGTATAATAATGCAGAGAACCAGACATAGGGTAAATATTTTTTTTTTTTGCCCTCCATATACAGGCAGCAAATTGGTGCAGTTTCAAGAGCTGCAGTGTCACTTCTCTAGTGATCGACATTTAAGTCCTGTTACTGTTTATCTGTTTATGTGGCGTTTTTGTATTTTTTTAAAATTCTAGTGGTAATTATGACCTTGATGAAAATGGTGTATTCTGAACATTCTGTATTCTTATTTGATGAAATGAATACAAAAATAATGAATGAAAAAATAAAAAACAAAACCCTTTTCTTATTAAAGTCTGTGCTGCCTTTTTTTACCTGTAAATACTGTAAAAAACGGTTGTGAGATTTTTTATGTAAGGAAAACAGAAGAGATAAAGTAGTTAAACTCACTAATCCAGACACCACAAAGCATGTTGATTATTGCATGCAAGTAAAATCCAAGGTGTGCGTTCTAATTAGAAGAGTATAATGGCATGTTTATGTCACATTTATTTAACAAAATATGTTTTAACTAGCCATATTATCTGTTCAAGACAGGTAATAGAATGAATCAAAAAAATATTTCCTATCTCTTGGCCTTCGTGCATCTTCCTCATGTTTATGAACTTGTCTTGACTGGTGCTCCCTCTGTTGGTTATGTTCCCATAAAGCCTGCTTCTCAGACTCTGTCATTTTGAAGCGCCTTGCCCACCTTCTGTCCTCTTTTATACTTCCTGTCTTAGAAAGCGACTCTCAATGTTCCTCCTATGCTATTACTCCTCCTCGTGTGTCTTACACTGCCATTTCCTCTTTCAATTGAGTCACAAAAGCTAAATTTACCAATCAGACTGCTGGAAGGGACTGGACACACACACACACACACATGCACATACAGTATATTGCCAAAAGTATTAGGATGCCTACCTTTACACACACATGAACTTTAATGACATCCCATTCTTAATACATAGGCTTTAATATGAAGTTGGCCCACCCTTTGCAGATGTAACAGCTTCAACTTTTCTGGGAAGGATTTTCACAAGGTTTAGGAGTGTGTTTATGGGAATTTTTGACCATTCTTCCAGGAGAGCATTTGTGAGGTCAGGCACTGATGTTGGACAAGAAGGCCTGGCTCGCAGTCTCCACTCTAATTCATCCCAAAGGTGTTCTGTTGGGTTCTCAGTCAGGGTTCTGTGCAGGCCAGTCAAGTTCTTCCACACAAAACTCGCTCATCCATTTCTTTATAGACCTTGCTTTGAGCACTGGTGCACAGTCATGTTGGGACAAGAAGGGGCCATCCCCAAACTGTTCCCACAAAGTTAGGGGAATGAAATTGTCCAAAATGGCTTTGTAAGCTGAAGCATTAAGAGTTCCTTTCATTGAAAGTAAGGGGCCAAACCTTACCCCTGAAAAAAAAAACCCACACCATAATCCCCCCTCCACCAAACTTTACACTTGGCACAATGTAGTTAGGCAAGTATCGTTCTCCTGGCAACCCTCAAACCCAGACTCATCAATCAGATTGCCAGATGGAGAAGCGTGATTCGTTACTCCAGAGGACACGTCTCCACTGCTCTAGAGTCCAGTGGCGGTGTGCTTTACACCACTGCATCCAACGCTTTGCATTGCACTTGGTGATGTAAGGCTTGAATGCAGCTGCTTGGCCTTGGTAACCCATTTCATGAAGCTCTGTACACACTGTTCTTCAGCTTTTGGAGGACTGTAGCTATTGACTCTGCAGAAAGTTGACGACTGAAAGTAGTGATTTTATGTGGCCTTCCACTTCGTGGCTGAGTTGCTGTTGTTCCCAACTATTTCCACTTTGTTATAATACCACTAACAGTTGACTGTGGAATATTTACAGTAGTAGCAAGGAAATTTCACAAATGGACTTATTGCAACGGTGGCATTCTATCACTGTACCACGCTTGAATATATACCTGTGGCCATGGAAGTGATTGGAACACCTGAATTCAATGATTTGGAGGGGGGGTCACAATATGTTTAGCAATATAGTGTGCATATCTTAGCACTTTATTATATAGTAGATAGTGTTTCAAGATATCAAAAGGCTTTGTGTTATTTTTGCAATATTTCAGGACATTTTTTCAGGTACAATATGTAGATCTTCAGATAAATAAATCTTTTTTGGATAGAATTTATAAATCCTTGTAAATACATGCAAAAATATTTTTCAGTCACATATCAATCTATTATCATGTCATGTCAGTTCACTTGCAAGTCTTGAAAGGTATAGTTTTCAAATGTATAAAATATTTCTTGTATAGAAAGTCTCAAATAATTTTAAAGATGTATCTATTTTTCAGGCATCTAAAAATAACCTTTTTCTGTACTGCTTTCCATTTTTCCCTGAAATCCTATCTATTTAAAGCTATTATAAAATGAAAAAGCGAAATTGAAATGGACTGGCAGTAATTTGTATTCTTCATAAAATGAGTTACTGCTATTTTACCATTAGCAGAAGTTCATTTTAAAGATATTTGTAGATGACCACTTGGTGTGTTGTGCAAGGGGATTTCAAAAATGAAAACAGATCAGACTATTCATCTACTTATTTGATAAGAATTTCTTTACAGGCCGTTATGTATTTTATTCAAATATGTATTATTCAAAAATACTTGCATGTATGTTGAAATACAAAATTAATAAACAGAAACACTAATAAACTTGACCAGTTCACTTAAACTGCATATATTGGCTTCAGTTTTTAATTTGGCTTTGGTAAAATACCATTTTTATCTAAAACAGATAATAAGCTAATTGTACACATTTCCCAGCTTTATTAAGGCACACTTGCTAAAGCAGATGGCAGGAGAAATGTATGGATGATATTACAACTGAGGAAATGGCATAATAAAAATTAATACTAGGTAAAAATATTTTTTACATTGTGAACATGTTTTGCTCCTTTCACCTAATATATTAATGAAATTATACAGCAATTAAGATTCATGCTTTTGACCTCTGCTTCTGAAACATCAAAACTTCCCAACCTGTGTCAAGGATTGTGAAACTGGCAAAAGGTATAAGCCAGGGAAACTCCTTGTCAGCAAAGAACACTTCTGCATGCCACTGTGGGAAGGCAGAAGCCCATCAGAGTGATAGAGCCCGTTAATGTAAGCAGTACCCCAGGAGCACTTCAGCAGGGAAAAAGGTCTTAGAATGTGGCAAAAAGCTGAAAAGATTCTAATAGAATGCAGGAGTGTTTGCAGTAGAGGCCAGGGGACCCAGCATACATCATTGATACTTGATTCTCAAATGTAAATACAGTGAGGCACTGGAAGGCCAACAACAGCAGAAGGTGGCTGCAGATCACATGTTACAGAAATGCAGACCTGATTTAACGGTTACCCAGAGCCCAGACTGTAGGGACATTAAGCGTTGCAAGAGGAGGTCTGGCCTGGTATGTTTGTAGCCAAATATAGCTATCCCTTTTGGAAGCCAGTCCCAGCCTTTTGCTCATTGAGGCTACAGTCAGTATTATTGCTGGGCAAAGGTTCAGTAGTGGGATGAGAAAAGGCCAGTGTTGTACTTTACTTTTATGTGTGTGTTTGTGTGTGTGTGAAAGAGAGAGAGAGAGAGAGACAAAGAGATAAGAGAAAAGAAGATTAATTGATATTTAGGAGACCTTTTGTAGATAAATAAACCACACTTTTGAATAGAGAGAATACAAAACTATTATTAAGGAAGGGTAAGAAAAGCAGAACATTCATTTGCTTAGGCTTTCTTACTTTGTGTATCAAGTTCAAATTCAATTTCAAGTTTATTGTCATGTGTACAGAGTACATAGTGTACACAATAAAATGAAATTCAGAATATACAGATTCACTGCATTTAAGTTACAATATTTCTTGCAATAGCTGTATTTATGAGTGACTGTTCAGTAATCTTATGATATGTGGATAGAAACTCTCCTAAATCTACTGGTGCGTGTGCCAAAGGACCATTACTATCCATAAAACAGCAGAAGTGAGAAAAGCAACTGTATAGGATGACTGAGGTCTCTGCAGTCATTTGATAAATCATGATTCCGTTTGTGGAGAAACATCAAGAGGGTAATAATAATAATAATAATAATTCTTTACATTTATATAGTGCTTTTCTCACTATTCAAAGTGTTCTCTACACAAGGAGGACCTGGAAAGCAAACCCACAATCTCCTTACTGCAAAGCAGCAGCGCTACCAATCATGCCACCTTGACTCTTCAAAAAAAAAAAAAAAAAAAATGAAACATGAGACAACAATGATTAAAAAATCACCAATAGTTATCACTTCTAAGGAAATTTTATCATATAATTTTAAGAAATAATGTAAATGTAAAATTTCATCCATGAACACCATGGTACATTATTGAAAGGTAATGAATGGATGTAATGAAGGTGGCATAGACTAGAGGACACTGAATACCTCCCTTCTGGGCAGCAAATAATTTTTACTGAAACCCAGGATATTTAAATAGTGTTACAGGGGAAATGAAAATATCTTTGTAACTATGAATATAAAATTCTCTTATGGATGGAATTGGAAGGATATAAGAAGGGTAAAAGATTGTTCTCCACTCACTAAACAAATGATTCAGAGACTGGCCCTGTCACCATCTATGTGAAGTTAACATACTCTCTCAATATCCAGCATGTTTTATATCCAGCTACTACAGTGTCCTTCCTTATCCCAAACATGTACTGTAATTGCTGAGTTAGACTCTGGACCTCCTTTGACCCTGCTTTGTATTAGGGGGTTTTAGTAATAGATGGATAAAAATAAAAAAAAACAAAAAAAAAAAAAAATAAATATACTGTATATGTTTGAATTTGTCCTTAATATTTGTTAATTTCAAGTTTTCAAGCAATGATTACTTTTTTGTATTAAAAATTTAAGGGGGTTGCTTATCTTTAATTCAAGACACCCAGTACCTTCACCTACAGTATGGGTGTTTTCTTCAGATCCAAGAGGGCTAGTGGAACAAAAATCTTTTGCCTTACCTTTGACTGATTTGCTTTTTAAAATTCAAAATTCTTAATGGTTTCTTTTTTTTTCCTTAACCAGCCATCAAAGAATAATAAAACACAAACACAAACTGAGTCAACAGATAATCAGCTAACTCACAGGTCTCAAACTCAGTTCCTAGGTGGCTACTGTGTTAGCACCAACCAATTTCTGAATTAGAAGTCAATTCTTGCTGCTATTGAAGTACATTATTTAACTTTATTGCTTGTTAGTGCTTTCATTCTGTTACATTAGAAATTTGTAAATTTGAGTTTTTTTTAAGTGCAACATCAAAATGTTTTGTAGAGCACTGCAGATCAATATTTCTTAGACTTTCACTTTTATCTTTTCAAACATTTTATTGAAAAAGATATTGCATGATGGACGCATGAGATCCACTTAGCTGTTCATCTATGGGGTCACTTTTTACCTCATTATTGTGCGGCTGCCAATTAAGAGAAAAAAAAACAATTAAATATTCTGAATTTTAAAAAAGCAAGGTAATTAAAATTAAGGTAAATTAAGTTAGTTCCATTAGCATAATTTTTTTATCAATAAAGAATACGGCCATAAAAAACCTGCACCCACTATGGCCCATAACACCAAAAGAAACCTTTGTTAAGGTCTTGTTTCATAAGAGTTAATGAGTTATAGAATTAATAGATGCATTTTTGCATTACCTAAATTAAAGTGTTACTGATAAAGTTTAAGTATCGCATGAGGGAGCTTTATTGGGTAGTTTTAACACCATTTTGGAATAATATTAGATATTGATATGGCTGGATGCAGACACTGTGACGCAGAGATGACCAATATACTGTAGGCAGACGTATACCATTCAATAAAAGCTGTGGTGAAGGTTGATTGTGCTAGTACTTTCCAGTAACTTGTTATGATCTTTGCATTTCCATGCGTAACTGTGTTAACTGCAAAGCCTTGAACTTGCCAGAACCAAGTTTTATGTTACCTTTTGTATACATACAGTATATACATGTATGTTGAATGGGAAAGATTTGAGCATTTGGGATTTGAGTATGACTTAGCACTATAGACTAATGAAGCTGGAGTGCTTTTTATCTTCAGGAAGCAAGCTTATATTCATGGCCCATACAGTTAGTCAAAAGAGATACATGCATAAAATTTACTACATAAAATTTAGGAACTGTTGAACACAGAGTTACAAAAAACATCAATTCTACTATGTTTAACTCTGTAGCAAAGCCGTTTTTACTGATGTTTACTTACCAGCTAAAAACATCCAGTAAATGTATGTTGTGATTATACAGTATAATTAAATATGGATGATTAATATATAACTAGGGAGTCCAGAATCATTTACTTTCACAAACAGCTGAAATTAAAATTGTTAATGTATGCTGAGTGCTATGAAAAGACAAATGGAACCTAGGGGGAAGAAGACATGTTTCCCTCAGGATACTAGAGAACTTGCCAGTTGCCACAACAGCTAGACCCTCAATGTTTCCCTGCCTGGAGAGAAAGGGCAGATGGCAGAAAAGGTCTTGACAAGGTAATGAAATAAAATCACAGTTATTTAAATGGCCAAGGTCAAAACCAAAATTCAAAACATGCCAAGCAACCAAATACCAATATGTACACTAAAAATCAATGCAACAAACACACAAAAGTCCTTACTTCCTGAAATAATTTTGAGAAAAACTAATGCACAAAAAGCTTGCTATTGAGTCCAGACATTTGGACATGGGATTGATGGAGCCACCATTTTATACTTGATTGGCATGATGATGTTACACGTCACACTTCTGCTATCAATGAATCATGCAAAATGGCAGGGCATGCAATCAGTAACAATAAACAAAATGGAAGTGAAAAAATACATATAGAAATGTTAAAAATGAATAACTGTTAAATCACAGGCAATCCAACCCACAAAAAAACAGAGATTAAGAACCCATTAAGGCAGGTCAATAGTGACAATAGTGATCATTTTTTTATGCCTGCTTACTTTCTTTCTTTGTGTTCTCCCTGTGTTTATCCCTTTTTTGTGGTTATTTTGGATGATAAAGGCATTGTTTTGTATGTACGTAGCCTCCCTGAACCTGTTCTGCCACATGGTACGCTTCTATCCCTATCTGTAATCTAATTCTAATTTTAAATTATTTAGTTTAGTTTATCTAGATTCATATGTGCAATTAGCTTTAATGTCAATATGTTAAAACACATACTGACTATTTTGTCACCCGCATTTATGCTGCACACCCTTACAGTGGCTCAAAAGAACTGGTGGGTGGCAAAACAAAGTACAGTCATACTAAAAATATCACTGTAAATAGCACATTATACACATCAAACCAATAATAACAGAAAAAAGAACTACACCATCTCATAGGATACAAAACACTAACCACATAAATTGTATATTTAACCCAGTCAGCGGTTTTTGTGGTAGCTTTACTGGAAGCTGCTTTTTTAAAAATAAAAAATACAAATTAAATCTGTCTCATAATGTGTCTTATCCAGAAGTGCTGGATTAGACGTTTTTGTGTAAGAATTGTAGTTTTTTACTTGAAGTGATCTTTCACATGATATTTACATAACTAAACTAAGCTACCTAGTATCCAGGGCTCAGTCTCTGGCTTTAGTTTTGTTTATTGTTATATATTTGTTTTCTTTTTCTTAGTAAATTGTTGTTATTTCTGTTCATGAAGTTGTGCTACTTTTTTCTTTTACTATTTATTTGTCATTACCTTCATTTTTATTAATTATTTCTAGCGATAAGTAAAACAGGTGAATTTTACTTTGCATAGTTTCACGTAAATGAATTTCACAAGCAATTTCACAATTGCAAAATATGAAAGTTACTGAAAAGACATTTTATGGGAATTTTAAAGATTTTTTTGCAGTGGAAAGCAAGTAATATTGCTCCCAAAGTGTTTGGCAAAACAGTGTAACCTGTTTTGGACTTTTAAATTGCTCAGAAAAAGATTCTAGCCAAAAATAAGAAGGAAAATAAAGCAGATGTGGTATGTGATTAAATTAAGTGAACAGATGTACCTACTGTAGCAAGGTACAGCATGCAAGAATGTACCCAGTGAAATCTCTGCATAGGTTACTGAGAAATTATTCATCTAAAATATGGGACAAATAATTATTTTAAAAATAAGTCTGGCTCACTAAACTGGGGTAGATATAAAAACTGATATGGAACAGCTGGTCACCTCATTCATAATCCCAGAATATTACAGAGAAATAACTCTATTTGTTAATCAACTCAAAATGTCAAGACAATTTCATCCACACTGCATTTTAGATAAGATGAACTCTCCTGTCAGTGACATATAATTTTCTGGCTATTTTCCATTCTTTACTTTCTCACAACATAATTTACTGTTGTGTTTACTGAATTGCCTGTACTTATTGTATTTTGTATGCGATATTATTCTGCTCTTCAGAGTTTTCTTACTGTGAATGTTTTGTTAATACCTTAATATAGTGGTCACTACATCAGACGACATTAAGACTGATTAATTGTTATCTGGTGTATACCACAGACCACAATTCATATTAATGTATGTATTATATTTAAGAAATATTTTTAATCATTTTTTCTGTTTAAAGTTTGCCTATTTACATAAGAATAAATGTAGTAATAATTTATATTATTCAACATGTTTTAAAAATTTCACAATACAAGGAAGCCAGTGGCAACATTAATTAAGTACATCATGTCATACCAACATACAATATATCAAAGAAGCATTATTCATATCTTTACCAAGAAACCTTCTCAAGTAAAATAAACAAAGAACGCTAGAACAGTGATTCTTACCAACAGATATAGTCCAAACAGCAACTATTTTCATGAAGGCTTTCGTTCTTGAATTAAAGCGACTGTGATGAATGGGATTTCTTATGGCTATGTATCGATCCAAGGAGATAGCACAGAGATGCATGATGGAGGACGTTGAAAACAGTACATCCAAGTAAATCCAGATTGAGCACAGCTCAGAAGGCAGGGGCCAAACATATCCTGCAAAATATGAAGGCATTTACAATGTGTTTTATAATGCATTCTCATTTTGTAATTGCAAAATATTGTGCTGAGACATAAGCAGATATGCTTTACAATAAGATTGTTCTTCTGATTAAATGTATTTCTTAAACAGTATTTTTGTTATCTTTCAGTTACACTTTTTATCTTTGCTAATGATAAGATAAAAGTGACATATATCAAATCCCTATTGACAAGCAGGGTATTAGCATGGGTGACTGAAGTGTGGGAAAGGGGACAATTATCCTGCAGTAATTTTATAGCTTTTTCATTTGAATTCCAGTCCATTTTTCAAACAATATTCTAATTTCAGTTACTTTACATTAATTATATATTACTCAATTGCTGAATACTCTATTGAAATTTACAGTCTTTCATAAGAAGGTGAGTGGCAACAAGCAAGCTCTGATAACTTTCTTTTGTATTGGATTCTCAGAGTAAACTAAGGATCAACCATCCTGTCACAGTTCAGGTTCTGACTTAGAAGCTCTCTTTCTGAAATGGATATAAAATTACATATTTGTGTTCATGAAATACAAGAAGAGAAGGGTAGAATTACTAAAACACTGGCCAGTTTTAGTGATCTAGCTCATCAATACTATTTACTTAATTTTTCCAAACTGACAGAAAACCCAGATTTGAAAATGTTTTAATTTAGATGTGGTACCCACCAACTACTCTGTAAACAAACAGTTTAGAAGAAGAAAATGAAAAATATTCTATTCTCTGGAATATCATTGCCGGCAAAGTATGAGGCTTTGCCCCTATTGTGGCATAAATTGTATGTGAAGTGACTTGAACTGCTATAATGAAAGAAAAAATATTTAATTCGGAGGTGGAGCAGTGCTACCTCAAAACATAAAGTTACAGGTGTCTATAATACTGACACAGGTCACACAATCTTTCCCTGCTACAGACTTTATTTACTATGTGGTTTTACAGATTTATTGTTTTTTTTTCCCTATTGCCAAAACAATGTACAGTAGCATCATATCTGGGTGCTTTGCCTCTTCTTCCTGATGGCTATTAAGAGATATAATGGAATTAAGTCTGACACTAGGGCCAGATTAAAAGAAAGGAACAAACTGCTGATTCCGCTACAACTGAACATCATGGAAAGTCTATTTAATTTCCTAGAGTCATATTATATCTCCAACAAAGCATTATATAAATACCTCATACCTGATTAATATAATTATTGCACAAGTGGCTCATGGCATGCAACAGAGTCACAAACAGAGTTGAAAAGCCTCCAAAATAAATCCCCAAAACAGGCCAGTACCTTCACTTTATAGCCCAGCTGACGCTCACTGAAAGAAAGCCAGTGCCTAACTGCTACCTGCAGGTTTTGGCCTAAGCAGACCTATAAATGTGGGGAACTGGGTGTAAAAGTTCAAAATACTAGAAATGTTCCAAAAATATGTGAAAATGCCCTACCGTTATGACTGGTGTAGTTTTATTAATTTGAGGTAGCCTTTTCTAGGGAGTTTTTGGACATGTTTGCAGCAAAACTTTTTTTAACTCAAGAAATTTGAATTTTTCTTTACCTACCTTACTAAGAATTTTCCAACTTATATGAGTTTTGGAAAATATAATAATGTTTTGTGTGTGATTCTTTGTGTAATACTCTTCTCAGTTTGTTTTAATGTCATGGCTTGCCAAAAGATCAGTTTGTCCTTTTGGTAATGACCATGCATGTATTTTACATTTTACACAATTGAGTCAAATCACCCACAAAGGAAAGCCTAACCATATACTTCAGGTTTATTTGGACATCTCAAAACAATTCTTACAATAACTCCAAACAACTTTCAATGATCCCTTACAGAGAGCTGTTCACTTACCTTAATAAACAGCAGGAAGATCCCAGCAACAGGGATGTCAAAGTGGTCCTGCCTCCTAGGGCTCCACCTTAAATGTGCTCTAGTCAGGGAAATAAATCTGGCTAAAACATATCAGCTGGTAGGGGTGCCAGCCAAAAATAGCCATGACCCACTCTCTTACACGCACACTTACTGACTCAGAGACAATTTCAGGTCTGCAGTTACCTGTATCTGTTTCTACATAAAATGTATATGCGAAAAAAACAAACCGACCAAATAAGCAAGAAAGAGATTTCGGTGAGAAGTCTGTTTTTTGGTCAAATATTTTTCAAGGATGGTAGAAGAATTTGAGGACTGCTATGATATTAACTAATTTTCTGTGATTAGCCTGTTCAGTTTATCTATAAATTTAATAGTCAAGGATGTGTAAGAGCGGGTGTTAAGAGTCCATTACTCTCCTTACCAGAATTCGGTGTCAGTTCTTCTTGGCTTGCGGGCAACCTCGGTAGCGTAGCCGACTGAGTCTTTGATGTGTGGAAAGGCACAAAGAGATGGCCATCCCAGTTTTGTGGACTATTTGCCAGTTATATTTATTTCTTTAATAATACAACAGTGGAGATACAGCACTGAGCTACACAAGAACACTTCTCTTTTTATTCCTTCCTACTCCACCCACCAAATTTCTCCTCCCTTAAATAATCTATCAATTAACTTTATTGGAATTTTCTGACATGAACTCCTGCTTACAGACGATTCATGTTCTACTCATACTGTTCTACTCATATCTGGTAGGTGCTTTAAAAAGTAAGCCACATGGTAATAGAAATGCATTGTTTAACCTGATTAGCTAGAATGGCAGTACTCTACAGTAAATTCAGCTAGTATTTTTTTTTTTTTGTATTCAATTACTGTTCCAGAGAAAACACCTGCAAATTCCCAGTGGAACCACTTTAAAAATAAATTTTTTTAGCATATAACCTTTAATAAAATTTATTTGTTTTACCTAATGACTAAGTTGGCAATTTGTACGAAACAAAGAAACATGAATCAGTCGTGTATTCGTTTTCTATGCTCTGCTGCTTTTATCAGAATTGATGGAGCTAAAGAGGTATGATTTTTTGTCAAATCTTTTCTTTATTTTCAACTTCAAGGACATTAAATGTAATTATTAAGGTTGACTGAAAAATAAAAATAGCATACTAGTTATTCTATATATTGTACCTATTTCTTCAGTATTTTTTGTGAATAATATCCATATGTTTGTGAATATGTAACTGGCATCTATTACAAATGCACTAATACTTTGATCTTAGAATGGCCAAAGGGATCGGAAAAGGCAAATAAACAAAGATACCAAACATCTGGAAAATATTTCCTAACAACTCCCTGTTCTACAAAATTCTTGTCAGTCTTCACAGTAGTTGCTTTTACTAGAAGTGAGCTGTGGAAATATATGAATCATAGATTTATAACTGCTGTTCTATTCTCACAGTAAAACATACACACACATCCAGTTTCACTATATCTTAATTGTAATCATCTAAAACCATAACCATACTTGGTATAATGCACTTCAGGTTGTTTCTATAAAATATAAACTGTCATAAAATATTGGATATGCCTGCATTTAGTCAGCATTACTGTGTTCTTAAAAACAAAACAAAACTTGATTTTCATTTGAGTTTACTTTTAATCAATGAGTGCTTGGACAGATGATGGCTATATTCTAATATGTGAAAGGTGGCCAAAATAAAAAGTCTTCATGGATTCTGTTTGCATTTGTGTGAACTGTGAGCTTAAAATATTCTTTTTTTTTGTGCACACTGGCATTTGCCATGTGTGCTGGGGTCCACAGCTTTCATGCATGCAAATACACATACAGATTAAAGGGAACATTAATGTTAACAGATTTCATTCTTCAGTCGTTTACTTTTTAAATAATTTTCTACATCTGGAAACTCAAAATGTAGTAATTTTTAAGTACGGTATTCATTGACATTTTTTCACTATATTATAATTAAAAGAAAGACATTGGAATTCCTACTTGCATATTCAACCATACAACAAGTCACTGCTTTCCGGTGCCATAATAAACAAGAATGTATTAAATTACAAAACTAGTTGTTGATGTATTCTGGTTTCATCCTACACTCTAAAGACATACAGTACCTGTTGCCAGCTGTGGGAAAAGTATCTAATAATTTTAAATATCAGGACATACTGCATGCAGCTTAAGTACAATCTGTCAGGCATATTGAATAGAAAACTAAAATATGGGACCATTTCAATGACCCATTATATTAAGTATAATATAGAGAATATAATAATAGGTGCTAAACAGGCAAAAATATTGAATAGTGAAATGTATGGTGTTAGATTTGATGTATATGGAAGTAACATTCAAATATTCAAATAAAAATTTTACATTTGTATGGTTAAATTCAAATGACTGTATATGGAGTATATTAAATAGTATATTAAATATTGAAAATGAACTTTATATATACATAAAGTCAATATTGAATGTATAAAATCAAGTTTGACATATTAAGCTGAATTTTAAATTTTCAACACTCACACTTAAACACCATATTTTTCAAAATGTTTAATTTTAGCCTCTTTGCCACTCCATAATATATCCATATTTGAACCCACTCTTCTGGGGCTGTAAGAAAAGCATGATATATAAAACCCAGAACTGATTAATCATCATTTTTATTCTGAATGTAAAACCATAAAAATAGAATGTAAAACATCAAATACTGTAAAATTTCAAATAACATAATAATACCATAATTTAAATAAATTATAAATTTTCAAAGATGAAAAGTATTATGAAATATTCCAATTCTACATAAGCCCTTCTGGGTATTTGAAGCCCATATGGCCGAGACAGATGGCTAACATAACAGACTAAAGCAGTGCAAGGATAAGCTCTGATACTGCTACCTATGGACTGCTCCTTATTGACAGTGCAACAGGGGCTGATAGTTGTGCCCATTTGTCTTTGCATCCAAGAAGAAGCCAACCTTGACCCCATCCATCAAAGCACATCTGCAATCTTACCCAGAGGCATGCCTCAGACATACACATATACACACACATATTCACCAGCTACTTTGTTTGGTGCCCCTTGCAGGTACTAGATTGGACCCTCTTTTACCTTCAGAACTGCCATGATTCTTCTTGGCACGGATTCAACAATGTGCTGGAAACATTCCTCAGGGATTTTCGTCCATATTGACATTATTGCATCAAGCAGTTGCTGCAGATTTGTCGGCTGCACATCCATGATGTGAATCTCAAAGGTGCTCTATTGGATCTGCTGACTGTGGAGGCCATTTGAGTACAGTGAACTCAATGTTATGTTCAAGAACCCAGCTTGAGATGACTTGAGCTTTGTGAGATGGTACGTTATCCTACTGGAAATAGCCATCAGATGATGAGTACAAAAATATGGACATGGTCAGCAACAATACTCAGCTACGTTGTGGAATTTATATGATTCTCAGTTGATATTAAGGGGCCCAGAGTGTACCAAGAAAATATCCCCTACACCATTACACCACCACCACCAGCCTAAACCATTGAGTTCATGACAGGATGGGTTCATGCTTTCATGACGTTGACGCCAAAATCTGACCCTACCATCCAAATTTTACAGCATACTGTAAACCGAGACTTATCAGACCAGGCAATATTTTTCCAATTTTCTATAGTCAAATTTTCAGTTGCCTATTCTTAGCAGACAGGATTGGCACCCAGTGTGGTCTCCTGCTGCTGTAGCCCATCTGCTTCAAGGTTCAACATGTTGTGCTCTTCTGCATACCACGGTTGTAATGCATGGTTATTTGAGTTACTGTTGCCTTTTTATTAGCTTGAACCAGTCTGGCCATTCTCCTTGGACCACTGGCATCAACAAAACTTTTTCGCCCAGAGAACTGCTGCTCACTGGATATTTTCCCTTTTTCTGACCATTCTCTGTAAACCCCAGAGATGGTTGTGCATGGAAATCCCAGATGATCAGCAGTTCCTGAAATGCTCAGACCAGTCTGTCTGGCACCAATAACCATGCCACATTCAAAATCACTTGAATCACCTTTCTTCCCCATTCTGATGCTCA
Source organism: Polypterus bichir lapradei (assembly GCA_026402145.1). Classification (NCBI taxonomy): domain Eukaryota; kingdom Metazoa; phylum Chordata; class Cladistia; order Polypteriformes; family Polypteridae; genus Polypterus; species Polypterus bichir. The sequence continues at coordinate 5,588,828 of JANRMT010062832.1, read as the reverse complement.
GTTTGAACTTCAGCAGGTCGTCTTGACATGCCTAAATGCACTGGGTTGTTGCCATGTGATTGACTGATTAGATAATGGTGTTATATATTCATACAGTATATACTCATTAATTATGAAAACACAGCACCAAAAACTGCTTTTTAAATGACTCCCAAAGAAATATCTGATCGAAAGGCTTTCTCCACTTTCATGAATGGTGCTTTCCACTGTCTTATATTAACAAATGTTGGGTTTTTTGATAAGATTAGTCAAACAAAATTAATTAAAAAAAAACGTTTGTCATGTAAATTAAGGCAAAGCAGAGAAAAATGAAATTTTTCGTATGATACAGACTCTCAGAGTTACGTAATTTATTTCAAAGGAAGTCATCCATTCATTTCAATGGAAAAGAATAGGCATGTGGATTAAGGTGGTCTGTTTAATTTAATTTCCACTTCTTTTGGAAGCTTCATTCTGCTTGAATTAATTTGAAAGGTGTGTATATCTGCATAAATCATATATATTTATAATATAAAATGAGACAACTATTAAAGAGCTTAAAGAAGAAAACTAACCAATAGGATTCCATTGCACTAATCTCCTTATTAACCAACTAAACATTCTATTTTTTCAATAGTTCAAAATTTCTAAACAATAATGAATAAAATCAAAGGTAATACTGCCTGTTCTTAATAAACAATTTTGGGATACCAGATGTAAGATGGAAAGCATAAAAATGTGAACCAAGTCAGGGTCCCACTTTTTTCAAAGAAGACATCCAACAAAATAGCTGCATCTCTTTAGGTGAGTTTATGCTTATAACAGTAGCTCATTGTTCTTCTTTACAAGTTCACCAATAAAAGTATTTGAAAAACTATTAGAAAATTCTTTGCACAAAAATGGGCAAATGGATACAATTATGTAAAAGATCCTCGAGTCTGCTGCACTCCATTGTTAGGCAGTCATGAATTATTTGTGATGTGAAATGCTCTGGAAATGAGAGGTGCTCTTCATCAATAGATGCTCTTGTAATGAGTAACGCAGGTGTGCAGCAGGTGATGCTGCCCCTTCACAGCTTTTGGTGACTAACATAGTTCATATCTGGTTAGGTAATGGCAGTATACTGTATGTTGTGCATTGACAGTTAGGTCTAGACATTTGAATTTAATTGAAAATCTGATATTGGCTCCAAGGTCATTTCTTTTCAGGCTGCAGAAATTGTGTTGTTGAAAATTATGATGCTGCTTTTTGTAGTAGTGGTACAAAAACAGTTCCAGCATCAGCTATTCTTAATTCTGTAAAGTTACCAAATAGCAGTGTAGGAATCTAAAAGTAGAAGACCATCTTCGAAGCTTTTTGGCCAGGAGATTAAGATACGCTTGGATATCTTTTTAGGAATTCCCATTGGTTCAAGTAAGAAAATGTGAGAAAACTACTTGCTAAGACTATGTCAAGAATGCTTGCCTTAGAATAAGTGTATCTCAATTATATTAATATTCCAGAAAGCTGATAAATCACCTCCCACTGTCAAGGCATCAGGTGCTGGTCATATAAATAGCTTCAGTCAATCTCTGATCATCTTGCACTTTAACACATTCTGTGTGTATTTGTACCTGTTAACAGCAAATAACCTTTTTTGTCTCACTTTATGTGAATTCCCTCTTCTACTTAAGGATTTTCCAAAATATAACTTATAAAAATAATATGATCAAATGTTGAAAAATGAAAAGAAGCGTAAAGAGTTACTGTATGTATCATGTTGGCCTGACCTTATAAGAGAATATAAGCTGGTGACTCTCAGAACCTTGTCTTCTGATTCTGTTGTGACTGTGGGTCTGCCTGACCTCTTTCTCCATTTGCACCAGTTTCCAAGTGCTTTTTGATTATGGAGATAGTAATACTCACCAACACCTTGGCTTCCTCTGCATTTTCTCTAAAGGAAAGATGTTTTAGTGTTATTAAGGTTTGTTTTTCTTACTTTGTTAATTGCTCTTTTTCCCTCAATTATGATAGCAATATGCAGTGCAATATTTTCCAAATATATCTTTATGGGGTTGGTAAGTAACAAAAACTTACAAACAAAAAGAGATTTGCTTTTTTTGACCACTGTTAAGTTGTGCTTGAAGCTGTTGTGCTGTGAGGGCCTTTCACGCAAGCTAGTGACCCTCAGAAAGTTATCTTCTGATTGGGTTGTGACTTTGGGTCTTCCACATTTCTATCTATAAGAATTTCTTTTAGTTTCCAATTGCCTTTGGATTGTGTAGGACACCGTACTCATTGACACTTTGATTTTTTTTGGCAATTTTTCCAAATAAAAGGCCAACACTTCTAATAATGCTCTGTCTCATTTCATTTGTTAATTGCTGTTTTCTTGTCATTATCACTGGAATATTGTCCAAGTAGTACTTCAGAGGGAGTAGTAACACTGTCTTTTCCAAATCTGCTTTAAGACAGGCAGAGGGTTTTAAAGTAATCAACAGGGGTTGGGACACCTGAGCAAATTGTTTGCTACAACTTGCAAAGCTTGACTTACTTTAATTGCAGCAAAACATCTGTAGGCTGTAATCTATTAGTTATCTCCTGAATGAAGTCCATTTGTAATATTGTGATATTTCTTTTTTTTCCACATTTTTTCTAACCTAAACTTTAAATTTAAACCTTTGATAGTTAACAGCTTACCTTTTCACCATTTTAGGACATTCAGTACACTCTGAAAAAGAAACTGGAAAAATTCGAGGTGTTCTAAAACTTTTGACTGGTAGTATAGGAACGAGCCTGATTGAACAAGGAGCAAAATAACAAAAGAAAACAACAAATACATGGACATGGTCATGAACCTTGATTCCACAGGCTAGTGTCATAGTTATCATTGGGGTGGCCTCCTTGTCCTTCTGCATTGTGCTCCCATGCACCAAATATGAATTTACTTCCCATATTTTTCTCTCTCACTCATAATGGCTTCTCTTCTTCCTACCAATTGATCTTTTGCCAGCTGTAATGTTCCCCACTCCAAGCTCAATAAGCCACAGGTTGTGAGATGGCTTTAAAACCAATTGGATCTAGTCATTAGCAAAGGCCTTCCATCTGTTCCAGGGGCACAGATGAAAAGTCTCCTGATTGTTCCCATACCACTGAGCATTATTAGCCTGAAAGATCTGTGACTATTTTTACAGTTTGAAGAAAAGTCCGGCTCCAAATAAGGTCCCTTCTGGAACCATGTGCCCTGTATTGGTCATAAGGTGTCCAACGACTGATGTTTGGTAGCTAGGTGCCCTCTTGTCTACATCCAGAGGGCTATATTCACCTGCCAACAGTTGTAACTTCTCTCCAGTATCCTACATTCTACATTCTTCTAACCCACATTATTCTTTTCTTTATTTTTTTTCTTGGTGTTCTTGTTTCTGGTCCATCTGGGTCACCTAGTGCTCTCTGTCAGTAATCTTTCTTCTGCATTGAGAATACCAAATACTTCATCTCTACCAACTCTTGTTTATCTGGGACTCCACTGGATTCACCCCCTTGCCTATTACCACACTTCAGTGTCTACAGTCCCAGCTCTAGCCAGGCTTCCACTTACACAGGCAATCCCAGCTTCTTTTATTATTGTGCTTAAGCCATCCATCCATCAAGATTAATGCTCTGCAAACAGTCTCTTTAATGAATGTTTCCTGCTAGTTTAGACTCTACAGTAAATCTATGTTGAATTAACTACTCACTTAACTTTTTTTTTTGGCCAGAAGAACCAAGTGGCATTTGGTATTGAGGAAGATTTTAGTAAATGAATGAATGGTAAAATTGCCTAGACCATGGGGTCAGTTTTCCATCAAGCTACTGTATACAAAAGGTTTTTTTTAGACAATGCAGATGTAATACCTACTTGCTTTCCCAAGAGGACATCAAGGAAACTATCAGATGTGGTGCAGTCAATGAAGTTCCTGTTTCTCATGACTCACAATAATACTGTCGGGATCTGTCAGTGTTAGAGAGTTGCCTTGTGCCATCTCAGTTCTTTTTTTAGCTTATAAAATTTTTATTTTTATCAATTTTCCTGTTTTGTGTGCATTTCAGCACTCAAGGCATCATCATCAGGAAGTACTGCTGATACTCTCAGGAAAACATTGCTGTTAAATTGCGTGTGAGCTGCAATACCTTCTAGTCTGAGCTTTGCCACAGCCTAAGCCAGATTTTATAGACATTATTTCTTGATTATTAACTTTTGTTCTCCTTTTGGCTTTAGGTATTCATTACTGAAATCAGGTTATGGATTTAAGAACATAAATTTTGTTTTGTTTTGTATTGTATTTAAAATATCAACTTTTTCCATGTTTTAACAACAAAAATCACATCTGGACAAGAATTAGTAATGAAGCAATCACTTAGCATCTGCATATCCTGCAAATTAACCAGTAGATATACTCTTTAAAAATTGACGAAGCAAAACTTTTAAACAATAGTAAATTAGATATATAACGAATGTGAAGAAGAGTACAGATATGCAATACCAATATTTTACCAGTTTTAATTTTCTAAGTCTGGAGACAGAAAAAAAGCCAAAATACACACTTTGTAGCGGCGCCTTGTCTAACTGGCAACCATACCAAGCATACATCTGCCAAAATTAAGCATATTTTTTAAAACAAGTTACACATAAACTTATCCAAATCTGAATTTTAAAACCTTTCAAGTATTTGATGTACACAAGAGGAAGAAACAGCAAAACACAGGATAGCCTCCACAGTTGCATTATAAGCCTCATACTGTACAGTACCAATAACTTACATTCATCATGAGTGATATAATTACTAACTGCTGTTACAATGTATATGTAATAATTATTATTTAAAACAACAGTTTTGTGATTCAACTTTCATTCACAGTATCCCATCTGAATAATATTGAGCCTGTTTCAGGCATAAATGAGTACTTTATGAATAATGCTAAAAATGTACACGTTTGTCCCATCCATCCTCACACTCTTGATATTTCTTAAATCATTATCAGCCTGATACCTCCACAGAAGCTGTTTTCTACATCTAGTGAGGCCAGTAGAACTACTGAAGTAATTGTCAAAGATTTCACTAACTCTCTCATTCACTCTATTATTATTGGACAAGAAGTCCAGTTTCATTAATAAAATATATTATTGCAAGAATTGGTGTGGTATTTTATATCAAGATACAAAATGATTGCTAAGGGTTTAATGTTGAAGAAGTGTCTCACAAATGTTGGTCTATTTATTGATTACATATAGAAATATATATGATGTTGCATGTGCTAGGGGTAGTCAGAAAGTCTTGCAACACATTTTATTAGTAGTGATTTATAAATCACAGTATTGTTTGAAAATATAGGATAATGAAGAATTTGCTACATTCATCACATTTCTAGATTGAGCTTGTGTCCCCTACCAGTCACACCCTTACAATTCACTAAGCCTAGTGACTAACATTGACACTGCTTATATTAGTAGTTACTATGAATATTTGTTACTAATTTCTTCTCTATTACAAAGGAATTTAGTAACAACCTTTTGTTTAATAACATACACCTTCTTCTAAAAGGTCAAATGCACATGGACTAGGAAATGTACTATTCCTCATTACTGTAATAGCAAATGAGACATTACAAATTAACCAAGCAATATATTTCCTTTTCATTTGACTGAAGTGCAGAAAGTGTTTTAAATATATTTTTGGACAGTCCTTTAATTTAATATACTGTATATACTGTACTGTAGGTTTTCAATATTACAGAGAAACACATAAACATCAAACAAAGACAGTAAGTATTTCTAAAATCCTGACAATATATGTGTACATCTTTATATACATTGCATGATATTTCTGTTTATGTTACATTTAAGTGAACTGAATGCACAATTCACAAATTAAGGGAAGCTCAAAATGCCTTACACAAAAATACAGTACATCATTTAATATTTATATATATATATATATATATATATACTGTATATGTATAAACTACTGGTCAAAAGTTTTAGAATACCTCAGTTTTTCCATCATTTCTTCAAAGTTAGTCAGCTAAAATGCAATGAATGACCTAAAATGGTGAAAACATAAGCAGTAAACTACCAGAACTTTAAATTTAATGTTTAGGTCAGCAAAACCTCTGCAGCAATTAAAGTAAATTAAGTCTTGCAAGTTGAAGCAAACAGTTTGCACATGTGTCCCAACTTCTGTTGATTACTTAAAAACCTTCTGTCTGGCTTAAAGCACAGTTGGAACAGACTGTGTTTGAACATCCCCTGAAGTGCTACTTGGACAATATCCCAGTGATCATGGCAAGAAAATGGCAGTTAACATATTAAATGAGACAGAGCATTATTACCCTTAGATGTGTATGCCTTTCATATAGAGAAACTGCAAAAAAAAACAAAAATAAAACTTTATCAGTGAGTACAGAGTCCTACACAATCCAAAGGCAATTGGAAACTAGAAGAAACTCTGATAGGAAGAGATGTGGCAGACCCAAAGTCAGAAACCAATCTGAAAACAAGTTTCTGAGGGTCACCAACTTGCATGACAGTCACCTCACAGCACAACAGCTTCAAGCGCAGCTAAAAAGTGGTCAAAAAAATCAAGACTCAGTTTTTACCGCGAACAGGAGACTTTGTACTGCAGGCTTGACAGGGTGGGTTGCAGTAAGAAATCTATTCTTTAAATAACAAAATAGGTCCTTGAAATATTGGCTGTGGAATACTGCAGACTAGAAGAAAGTCTTGTGGATCAATATATACTTAAAAATATTAGTGGAAATTAGGGGGAAGTGCATTTAAGATTGAAGCCAGGAAGCACACTGTTGTGCAAACAGTTGTGGGACTCTGGAAAAAACTATTGAGACATGCAGCTGAAGCAAAATCCTTGAAAATCTTTAAGAAAAAATTTGAATGAGATATTGGGACAGCTTAGCTATTCTAAACAAATGGGCTTGATGGATTAAAGGGCCCCTCTTATTCGTCAAATTTCTTATGTTTCTTATGAAGGGGTGCATGGTACTACCAGATTGGCATAGGGAAGGGCTAGGACCCTTATGCAGCTTCAAAGAAATACAGACAGCCATGTTGGTAGGGGAGAGATCCATTGTATGTCATTGTAGGAATGTTGGGGCACTGGGGTGGTAAGCCCTGCATGTACTTGGAGTACGTCAGAATGCCAGCAGCAAAGGTGTCAACATATGTGGAAGAGTAAAGTAGGTTGGAGGGAAACTTGCAACATTTGCCCAAATGGTGGTGCAAAAACATCAAGAAAGTAACACTAAAAATAATCACAACATCAAAATTAAAATAAATTTACAAAATACATGCAGCACATCCAAAACCCGACAATCATTATACATGCAGTGATTTAATAATTGCTTTGAACTCTAAAGGTAGATGTAAACGTATCTGCCTTTAAACGTAAATTGCTAGCTTTTTCAACAGTATATTGTTCAGTATATACAGTACATATTAAATATCTAGGTAACAGGCATGAATGTTACAACAGTCTTTATATATTTCAATTATTTATAGTTGTTTCCCCTAGTATTCCTGTTGAATATTGTAATCTGCCTAGAAAAACCTTTGCAGTGAGTTTTGCAACAGGGTATATTTGCCAGTCTGTGTAAAGGCATTGAATATTTGGCCAAGGCATGGTACAAATCTTTTCAGATAGACAATAATTTTGGACCATTCAGCAAAATCCAAAGATAATCACAGGTACATGTAAAAAATACAATATATAATAGGTTAGTTGAGGATTGTTTAAACTGGGGAATGGGATGACAGGGAGTTTAGGACAGACCAGGTTTAGATCTATACAGGAACAAACAACAGTGCCCAAATGGTGGTGCAAAAACATCAAGAAAGTAACACTAAAACTAATCACAACATCAAAATTAAAATAAATTTATAAAATACATGCAACATATAAAACAGTTAGAGGAATATAGCAGATAAGGTGTAAGAAAACCCTAAGAGATTCTTTCAATAAAAATGTGAAGTAATGTAAATTCTAAGCAAACATTTAAATGTAGGAGTAACACATTACAATAGCTTTCCTGAATGCTAGAAGTGTCAAAAATAAGGCAAGTGAGTTGGAGCTGTATGTATAATTATGATATTATAGCAATAACAGAAACCTGGCTAAATAACAAAGATGGGGATGAGTGTAACATAGAGGGATACACATTTTTTAGGAAGGATAGACAGAACAGAAAAGGAGGTGGGGTTGCTGTTTATGCCAAACAGAATTTAAATGTAACTCCTCTTCAGTTGGACGATGAGCCCCATGTTAGTGAGGACATGTGGCTTCGCCTGGAAAATATTAGGGAAAGAGATCTTATTTTAGAAGTGTGTTATAGACGACCAAATTCAGACAGTAGTTTCAACACACATCTTTTTAGTAATATCAAAAAGGCAAGCTTACAGGGAGATATTATAGTCATGTGGGACTTTAAATATCCAAATATTAACTGGGATAACCTTGCAGAAGGAGGAGCACAAGAGCAGGAGTTTTTAGAAGTAATCAGTGGCTGTTTTTTAACACAGCATGTTAAAGCACCAACACGGGGTGAAGCCTGTCTGGATTTAGTATTTTGTAATAATCAAGATAGAATTGAGGGTGTAGAGGTGATTGAACCACTATGGTCAAATGACCATAATATAATACAATTCTCAGTATTTTGTAAGAATGCAGATACAAAGACTAAAATTATTAAGTTGAACTTTGGTAGGATAAATTTTGAGCAGATGTGGCAAAGTCTAAGTAGTATAGACTGGGGTAAGCTTTTAAGTGTGGAGACAGCCGAGGAGCAGTGGAACAGGTTTAAAAATGTTTTACATGTAATGCAGGACAGATACATACCTAAAATTGGAATTAATATGAAATTTTAAAAAACTCCACAGTGGATTAATAAAGATTTAAAAAGTTTTATAAGGCACATAAGGCTAATGATTGCAAAATGAATCGTAGAGTGTATGAGAACATGAGAGCAACTATTAAGAAGGATATCAGGGAAGCTAAAAGACAGTTAGAGGAATATAGCAGATAAGGTGTAAGAAAACCCTAAGAGATTCTTTCAATATTTTAGTAGCAAAATAACAGTCAAGGAGGAGATGAAGTGCATCAGAAATAGTAAAGGGGAATTAAAAGATACAGACAATGAAATAGCGGATTCCCTAAATTTATATTTTTCTGAGGTGTTCACAAGTGAGCAAGTGGATAACCTCCGAGAGGTAACAGGGACTACTAAGGAGATACTGAGGGATTTGGAAATTGTAGATGGACACGTACTGCTCAGATTAAACAGGCTGAAATCAAACAAATCACCAGGAACAGATCATATTTACCCTCAAGTTCTTAAGGAGGCTTGTGAGTACATATATAAACCCTTGACACATATTTTTAGGAAGTCACAGCACACTGGAGAGATTCTGAATGACTGGAAAATGGCAAATATCCCATTATATAAAAAGGTTGACAGGGCAGATCCAAGCAGCTATAGGCCAGTAAGCTTAACATGCATCACAGGAAAATTAATGGAAGGAATCATTAAGGATAAGATTAAGCAACACATGGCAAGGACAGGAGTTATTCTGAACAGTCAGCATGGGTTCAGAAGAGCGAGGTCGTGTTTTACTAACATGCTGTAATTCTATGAGGAGGCAACTAAAAGATACAATCAAAGTGGAGCATATGATATTACTTATCTGGACTTTCAGAAAGCATTTAATAAGGTGCCACATGAAAGGCTGGGCATCAAACTAAAAGAAGTGGGAGTTCAGGGCGATGTTTTTAGATGGGTGCAGAATTGGCTCAGACACAGAAAGCAGAGGGTGATGGTGCAAGGAACCTAATCAGAATTGGCCGATGTTAAGAGAGGTGTTCCACAGGGGTCAGTGCTAGAGCCGCTGCTATTTTTAATATATATAAATGATTTAGATAGGAATATAAGTAACAAGCTGGTTAAATTTGCAGATGATACCAAGATATGTGGATTAGCAGATAATTTGGAATCCGTTATATCGTTACAGAAGGGCTTGGATAGCATACAGGCTTGGGCAGATTTGTGGCAGATGGAATTTCATGTCAGTAAATGTAAAGTATTACACATCGGAAGTAAAAATGTTAGGTTTGAATACACAATGGGCGGTTGGAAAATCGAGAGTACACCTTATGAGAAGGATTTAGGAGTCATAGTAGACTCTAAGCTATCGACTTCCCGACAGTGTTCAGAAGCCATTAAGAAGGCTAACAGAATGTTAGGTTATATAGCACGATGTGTGGAGTACAAGTCCAAGGAGATTCTGCTCAAGCTTTATAATGCACTAATGAGGCCTCATCCGGAGTACTGTGTGCAGTTTTGGTCTCCAGGTTACAAAAAGGACATAGCAGCACTAGAAAGGTCCAGAGAAGAGAGACTAGGCTGATTCCAGGGCTACAGGGGATGAATTATGAGGAAAGATTAAAAGAGCTGACCCTTTACAGTTTAAGCAAAAGAAGATTAAGAGGTGACATGATTGAAGTGTTTATAATTATGAAGGGAATTAGTACAGAGGATCGAGACTGTTATTTTAAAATGAGTTCATCAAGAATATGTGGACACAGCTGGAAACTTTTAAAGGGTAAATTTTGGTAGTTTTATTAGGTAGTTTTTCTTTACACAAAGAACGACTCTTGGAATAAGCTATCAAGTAGTGTGGTAGACAGTAAGACTTTAGGGACTTTCAAAACTCGACAATGTTTTTTTGGAAGAAATAAGTGGATAGGACTAGCAAGCTTTATTGTGCTGAATGGCCTGTTCTAGATTGTTCTAATGTTCTACAGTAATTCCTTGCTATATCGCGCTTCGACTTTCGCGGCTTCACTCTATCGCGGATTTTAAATGTAAGCATATCTAAACATATATCACGGATTTTTCGCTGGTTCGCGGATTTCTGCGGACAATGGGTCTTTTAATTTATGGTACATGCTTCCTCAGTTTGTTTGCCCAATTGATTTCATACAAGGGACACTATTGGCGGATGGCTTAGAAGCTACCCAATCAGAGCATGTATTACATATTAACTAAAACTCTTCAATGATATAAGATATGCTTCCCGCGCGGTGCTTGATTGTTTGGTTTTCTCTCTCTCTCACCCTCTCTGACATTCTGTGCGCCTGACGGAGGGGGTGTGAGCAGAGGGGCTGTTTGCACAGAGGCTGTTTGCCTAGAGGATACGGACGCTCCTCTACAAAATGCCGCTTTATCGCGGTGCTTCGGCATACTTAAAAGCACGTATTGATTTTTTGATTGTTTGCTTTTATCTCGCTCTCTCTCTCTGACATTCTCTGCTCCTGACGGCGCTCCTTTGAAGAGAAGATATGTTTGCATTCTTTTAATTGTGAGAAAGAATTATCATCTCTGTCTTGTCATGGAGCACAGTTTAAACTTTTGACTAAAGGGTGTTATTTCATGTCTAGAGGGCTCTAATAATGTTAAAAGTGTGGGAGAGTTTATAAGGGCTTAAAATATATAAAAATAACCATACAAACATATGGCTCTACTTCGCGGATTTTCATCTATCGCGGGGGGTTCTGGAACGCAACCCCCGCGATCGAGGAGGGATTACTGTTATAATAAATTAAAAGTGCAGAAAAGTATGTCTCATATTCCATTAAAGCACTCCAAGAAAAGAAAACATCAAGTCGAGTTTTGAAAGTCCCTAATGTCTTACTGTCTACCACAATACTTGGTAGCTTATTCCAAGTGTCTATCGTTCTTTGTGTAAAGAAAAACTTCCTAATGTTTGTGCGAAATTTACCCTTAACAAGTTTCCAACTGTGTCCCCGTGTTCTTGATGAACTCATTTTAAAATACAAGTCTCGATCCACTGTACTAATTCCCTTCATAATTTTAAACACTTCAATCATGTCACCTCTTAATCTTCTTTTGCTTAAACTGTAAAGGCTCAGCTCTTTTAATCTTTCCTCATAATTCAACCCCTGTAGTCCTGGAATCAGCCTAGTCCCTCTTCTCTGGAACTTTTCTAGTGCTGCTATGTCCTTTTTGTAGCCTGGAGACCAAAACTGCACACAGTACTCAAGATGAGGCCTCACCAGTGCATTATAAAGGTTGAGCATAACCTCCTTGGACTTGTACTCCACAGATCGTGCTATATATCCTAACATTCTGTTAGCCTTCTTAATGGCTTCTGAACACTGTCGGGAAGTTGATAGCTTAGAGTCCACTATGACTCCTAAATCCTTCTCATAAGGTGTACTCTCGATTTTCCAACCGCCCATTGTGTATTCAAACCCAATATTTTTACTTCCTATGTGTAATACTTTACATTTACTGACATTAAATTTCATCTGCCACAAATCTGCCCAAGCCTGTATGCTATCCAAGTCCTTCTGTAATGATATAACGGATTCCAAATTATCTGCTAATACACCTATCTTGGTATCATCTGCAAACTTAACCAGCTTGTTACTTATATTCCTATCTAAATCATTTATATATATTAAAAATAGCAGCGGTCCTAGTACTGACCCCTGTGGAACACCACTCTTAACATCGGCCAGTTCTGATGAGGCTCCTCGCACCATCACCCTCTGCTTCCTATGTCTGAGCCAATTCTGCACCCATCTAAAAACATCACCCTGATCTCCCACTTCTTTTAACTTGATGCCCAACCTCTCATGTGGCACCTTATCAAATGCTTTCTGATGCACTCCTGGCATTTTGACATGGTTGGCAGCATTTGAAATGTCTGGCTCCAAAAAGCAATGTACAGTATGTCATATTGAAAATAAGCAGGGTTATCAAAAAATCAAAACATTAACTAAGTAGTACACGTTTAATAGATTGCCCGTGTGTGCCATCTCACTGACCCAAGCAAAGAAAAATTCTTGACTGGTCATGCCAACATAAAGCAAAAATGTATTTTTTATGATAATAATAATTAGTTACATATATATAGTGCTTTTGTCACTACTCAAAGCACTTAGACAGAGGGAAACCACTTCAACCACCAATGTGTAGCACCCACCCCTGAATGATGCAATGGCAGCCATTTTTGAGCCATTACATCCACCACAACTTACAGTAGCTGTTAGGTGGTGAAGTGGTGAGAGAGAGCCAATTAGAGAAAGGGGCTTTATTAGGAGGGCAGAATGATGGGGCCATGGATACACCCTATTCTTTTCTAAAGGTGCCCAGGGATCTTTAATGTCTACAGAGAGTCAAGAACTCAGTTTTATGCCTCATCTGAAGGAAGCTCCATATTTATAGCACAGTGTCACCATCACTGCACTGGGGCATTGGGATCCACAGTCAGACCAAACACAGGGTACGTTTCCCCTGCTGGCTTCACCAACACCTCTTCCCGCAGGAACCAAAGCTTTTTCCTTGATGGTCTCCAATTCAAGTAGTGGTCGGGCCCAAACATGCTTAGCTTTAGGGAAATCACCTCTTCTGAACTGTATCTGATATGGCCATTGATGAAAATAAAATAGTCAGACTGACCTACACATGTTAAATAGACATTTTATAGGTGTATCACTAGCTAGACATTAGAACAACATAATACTGTAAATCAAGAGTTTTCAAAGTGGTCGATATCGATCCCCTGGGGTCGATTTGAACTTTCTAGGGGTCGATAGTTTCAATAAAAAAAATTGGGGGTCGATGACAGCAAAAATAGACCCCCTTACTACTGCTATTTGTTTGTTACTTCAAAATATCTATGATTCCAATAGGTACCTAATTAAGAAGTAAAATAATAAAAAAAAAACACTTTTTTGATAAAAACACATTGCATACCAAACTTGCGAACGAAAAGGTAAAATGTGTCATTAAAAGAGTCACAAGTAAGAATGCATGAAAATACATGTAACTCAAACATGTCTGGGCATTGTTGTATCGAACTTATCAAAGCAAGTGCGGACATGAAAAACCGTTGCATGTCCGCACTTGCTCGCAGTGGGACAAGATGATGGATATTTGACATCAGCAGAATTTACCAGTTGTGTACGGTCATGCTTTTATAAAACACTATAAATTGGTTTGTTTAATGTGACATGTACTTATTTGTGATTTGAACTTTGAATATAATTATTTATTGAGGAGCAGTACTACAAAAAAGAAAATCAGAGGACACAGTTTATTTATTCGAGTTTGAACAAAAATCTTCCATTTCAAGTAAGTACAGGTAGTCCCCAGGTTACGGACATCCAACCTACAACATAGAAATAAGGCCACAGCTGTGACGAATGCGCCTCAGTAACTGCCGCTCTGTCATCTTTGGCCTGGGAATGCTGCAAGCAGTGGCTGGAAGGAGGCTGGAGGGGGGCGATTTCACTGCTTACACAGTGTAGCTTCCCTCGGGCAGCTCCCGCCAGCAAGCAGTTTCACTGCCCGCCCACCACACACGGCTGCCCGTTTATTCTCGGTGGGCGGCTGGTAATGCTGCAAGCGGTGACCCGGTTGTGGCAGAACGGAGGCCATTGAAGGTGAACGGGGTAACGGGGGGTAGCATTGTAGTGTGCCTCGGATGGCTGCGTGTTGAATGGGGCGGTGGTGCGGTGGACACTGCAGGCAGCATACTGTAGTGGAGGTGACTGTGAGGTGGGCTGGATGATGAACTGCCCCTCGCTGCCCCCATTCATTCTCAATAGGAAACCTGCTTGTACTGTTACGCACATAGCAGGAAGTTGTCTCTTGTCAGTACAGGGTGGCCGAGATCTAATTATGCAGATCCAGATCGCCTGGATGACTTTGATTTATGCAGGAACGATTCCAGTTTGGCTCGAACACGATTCTTCGTGTCGTCAGTTTGCACACTTCTCGATGGTCCGGGATTTTTCGGGTGATTTTCTATGTAATAAACTGAATAAGTTATAGCGTAATGAAAATTGCATAATTATATCTGGACCACCCTATACATCAGACATGTTGACTACTGGTGCCTTCCTGCTGTGATAGTGTGTACAGTGCTGTACAGAAGAGCTCATCTTAACCTTTTGTTTTCACCCTTCAATAATGTCTCTGATGCACAAATCTGATGAAGTGCTGGTGATATAGTAAAGAAGAGAAAAACCATCACCATTGAAAATAAAGTAGAAATAATAAAAAGGTCAGAAAGAGGTGAAACTCCATCATTCATTGGCAGACACTTGGTTACAGTCAGTCAACAATAGCATTTATTAAAATAATGTACCTGTTCTGACTTACATACAAATTCAACTTAAGTGCAAACCAACAATCCCTATCTCGTACATAGCTTGGGGACTGCCTGTACATACTTTATTGTTTTTTTTATCACAGGGGCTGTCGAAATTGTTTGTTAATAAAGGTTTTTATTTCTTCAGATAATAATATGACTGAACCAAAAAAGAAATGCAGACAGTACAGCTTGGACTATTTGTACTTATTTTGAATTTACATATTCATTTCATAAATGTCAAAAATGTAAAAAAAACTCTGTATTTTTTTGCTTTAATTTTCGTTAGTGCAGGTTTCGATATTAAAAGTTGCACAAATAATGCCATATTCCGTAGTCCTTTTATCTTTTTCAATCATTATTTACAAGTGATTAAAATGAAAAGTTTGATATCTAGTGAAATATTTAATATCGAGTACTATACAAATTTATTAATTTGAGTAAGTAAAGTAAATGACTAGGGGGTCAATGGCTTTAAAAGTTTTTGGTAAAGGGGTCTGTGGCCGAAAAAAGTTTGGGAACTCTTGCTGTAGATAGAAGATTTTAATATTGCCCAAAGCAAACATAGCATTTTGTGTCTTGAGTTTTAATAGAGAACACAAAGTAAAAATTAGCCAGTAGGTCCAAGGAGTAAAACTGTAGCATAAAAGGTCAGCGTGTATTTAATGCAGAAAGAATGAAGAAAAAACTGAATATAAAAGAATGAAGTTGGTCCAAAGCCATAATAAATGATTCCTTAATAGCCGATAGCAAACCTTAAGATAACACTCCTAAATCTACAGGCACTTCCAGCAGTTTCTACCAGAAGGCCATTGCAGGGCCAACTCATACAGCACAAACTTTCACACAAGGACATATTAGAATCTCCTGTCAGGGGAATCACAAGGAAAAATGTACGGCGTTTGAGAAAGAAGATATATGCTTTATGCGTTAATCAAAAAAACCTATAACATTTATTTGGAAAACTATAACAATACATTAACATTACATGTATTGTTAGATGTTTACAGAAAGACTCATATCCGGCCAGGAAGCCATAATGGAAGGATCAGACAGACAGGCTCACCGGGAACAGTTCATTCCCCTTTCCGGCAGATGACAGTTTTCCTCAGAGCTAAACCTGATCAGGACATCCACAGGGTGGCATGGGAGTTGGAGTCCAGAGACAGCCCTGTCAAGGTCTTTGGAGACTGACAGGGGATGCTGCCGGGGAAAGACTGTTCCTGGGTCTAGCTTTAAAAGAAGGCCCACTGCCTCATTTAATTTGAGTCAGAGTCTGGAGGCAGTGGGCAATGCTCTTTTGGAGGAAGAAGGAGAAATTTTGAATGATTTATTTTGCTGGTGTTTGTTTAAAGAAGGTGTCTGTCTTATTGAATAAAATTAATTTATTTGAACCTGGAATTGTGTTGGGTTTTGCTGTGTCTGTGTTTTGGGGCTCCGTGGCACCTCTTAGTGGTTACAGATTGAAAAATGTTTTATTTCAAGAACAAAGTAAATATGAATGCATTATAATGAATTAAGGCATAAACATGAGGCATGAAAGTATCAAGTGTTGTATTTTAAGTATGTTCCAGTATATCTGTTTTCTAGCTATACTATAGAGTAAAATATGTATTCAATTGTGGATTTTCTTTCTTGGATGCCAATACTGATCTAATAATGGAGTATACAGCCAGTAAATATATCCATAGCAACAAAGAGGAATCATTTTGTGATCCTTTATCATACAAAACAAGTGTCTTAATGTATGGAATGTTTCAAGAATCAGATGCAAGCACTCTAGTTGCAGTTGAGGAGTTTAGAAATTTCACTAATACATTTTAAAAAGAATCACATCGCAGATAATTTCTTCAGTGCAACATTTCCTATGTATTACCACTAATTAAATCTACATTAATAATCTGCTATCCATATTGTATCAGGAGGTAATGTTTAAGATGTAATTCCTTTTGTAATTTAAATTATCCTGTCTGTAGGATGTGCTTTGAAGGATTTGTGTTCCTAATAATAGAAAGCCAATACAATGCAAGGCATCTCGATGGTTCTCCTTATTGGTAGTTCTGCTAAGAAATATTACAAAATTTCTAAAAATGCAGAAATTTAATCTGAACTAGAAGTGATAACTAAAATATCACAAAGAAATGGTTAAGAAGCATTAAAACTGGCAATTGTTTTTATTCCTTCATAGCTTTATTACATAACACGCAAAAAACTACTTATAAAGAAAAAAATCTGCTCTGTTAAATGAATTATTTATAAGACTCACTTCATGATGTTAACTATAAAAGGCGATACATTATGTATCATGAAAATCATTTAATTACAATTACAATATAGTTGTTTTCTATACTGACTTCCACCTTATTTTAAACATTTGATAAATCATTTTTCATGTCAGAATTTTTTTTAATGCTTCCCATGCTTCTTGTGGTATGTGTAGTTTTTTAAACTCATAGCTTTATTATCTATTTAAATTCTGTGTGTTCTTTAACAGTTTCTAATTATTATGATTAGGACAGTGCTGACTGTGCAAATACATTGTTTTATTTTTGTGCATACTGAAGTCATTAATGGGACAGGAGTTGGTCTTGTCATTCATTAAACAAAACACCATTAAGTGGAGTAAAAGAGCAGCAGAAAGTTAGTGATGAATGAGTTTTGCAAATAAGATGATGGGCTGGTGTGTTAAAAGCCTTACATTGGTGAGAAGAGACTTGCACTTATGTACTGTCAGACAGAAAAGAAATCTGAATTTGCGAGTTGTTAATGCCCAGCAAAGTTACAGGTCTCAATCGGAAAATTAAGAGAAAGCAATGCTACTTGAAATCTCCAAAGTTGTGACATAATGATGACCTTTCATCACAGTCAATAGCATAAAATAAAAATAATATAACATGGTCTGCAAGAAAAAACATTTCCGTGGTCTAGTTGTATTTGGAGTGGCACAAATGCTCTTTATTTTCTCCAAAAAAATGCAGTTTATCATCTATTGTCCATCCAACCAGCCATTATCTAACCTGCTATATCCTAACTACAGGGTCACGGGGGTCTGCTGGAGCCAATCCCAGCCCAACAAAGGGAACAAGGCAGGAAACAAACCCCAGGCAGGGCACCAGCCCACAACAGTCATATATCGTTTATTTATTTATTCATTTTTGCATACCAATTAAATCAGTGGCAACGTAATATTTGTGAAACATCACAAGCTGGATCTCTGAAAGCTCCCATAGTACATGAACACAGCATTACACCGGTGAGAAGAACCTGCAGGACTCTTACTGGTTTTCTCAAAAAGAGCAACACACATAATTGTGTGTGAGAATCTGTGCATCTTTTCAACATCGTATGTTGAGAATGTTTTTAAATGGTTGAATCTATATGGTTCTAATTGCATCGGAAGATGGAAAATGGTTGCTTAACTGCACTCCGACTCCTTAAGACATCAAAATATGTATTCCTCAGCACAATCAAGAACACACTAAAAAGTGAATAAAAGACAAAAAAGGTTTTGAAAATATATGTTACAGGAAATAATAAAAATATTGTTTAAGAACAGAAAATTTACACTTCAACCTTCTCTCAAAAATCAAATAAGATGCAGTGTCACCTGACCACGTAAGTGCAAATCATGGTTACCTAAGATAAATGGCCATTGGTTCTTTTCAGAATGTTGTAGGATTAGGAATGAGTATTTCCTCAATACACTGCTCAGTTACCAGCATGTGCAGTGCCCTGCCAGCCATTTAATCATAGTGTAGGATTATATTTTTAAAGAATTGTTCATTTAAATAATGTATGCAGTCTGAGTAAGTAAATTTGCAAAATTAACACTTGAATGTTCTTTAGAGAGTGGCGCAGTGGGTAGTGCTGCTGCCTCACAGTAAAGAGACATGGGTTCGCTTCCCGGGTCCTCCCTGTGTGGAGTTTGCATGTTCTCCCCGTGTCTGTGCGAGTTTTCTCCGGGAGCTCCGGTTTCCTCCCATAGTCCAAAGTCACGCAGGTTAGGTGCATTGGCGATCCTAATTTGTCCTTTGTGTGTGTGTGTGTGTGCGCTCCCTGCGGTGGGCTGGCACCCTGCCCAGGGTTTGTTTCCTGCCTTGCGCCCTGTGTTGGCTGGGATTGGCTCCAGCAAACCCCCGTGACCCTGTAGTTAGGATATAGCGGGTTGGATAATGGATGGATGTTCTTTAGAAGTTGTGCTATAGGATTGCAGTTCAATTTACCTCAATAGTGGAGCTTTGTTTATTGTTGATTGGCTGAATGAGCATCATGGGAAAATAGACTGACAGGATTTTTTTTTTTTTTGAGGAGGGAAAGGGGGGATTTTACTTTTCCCTTAACCACCACCAAATGAATCCAACATCTTATAGTAGAATATAACATGGCCTACACAATCAAGGGGTTGTTTTGTGGGTTTGTAATTTCATTGGTGTTATTGACAGCACCCATTGAAATAAGGCTCCCAGAAACAGTCTTGAAACTATTTGTGTAGAAAGAAACATCTTTCCCTAAATATAAAAACCATCTGTGACAGCAAGCTCATTATAAAGAACATTGTGCCATACTTGGCAATAACAGTCAACTGTAGTGCTAAACATTTGTCAGAAGAAAATGAGTTTTATAGTAGGTGGCTTCTGGGAGACACCAGGTATCCTCTATCTCTCCCCCTGTCTACTTACTAACACCTGTGAAACACTCATCGTCCTTAGCTAGATGACAGATCGAGTATTGACCATGAAAAGTCATTGAGAGGTGTATTGATTTGTTAAAAGGTTACTTCAGATCATTGCATCATATAGCGTTGCTACACTCCGTCTAATGCTATCTCATTGCTCTATCAATACCCACTGCAGTTACCTTTATCCACTATAACAGTCTCTTTGGAATCACTTCAGTACATTTACCTTTCATTAGTAAGTTACTCCTGGACTTTTCCACTTCTATCACTAGTACAGATATTGTACGTTTCCTGCACCATTGCCTTTGTGACACCTTCAGTATCTTCTTGGCAAACTGTAATTTATTTAGAAGCTTTTAACAATGTTTTTAAATTGTCAACAGTTTAATCGCTAAGATGTTTTACATTTTTGATTCATGTTTTCATTCAGAATTTGTACCTTAATTTTTTAATGCCTTTGGGTTAATTTCATGAACTGCAATATTTTCAAAATCATATTTTGAATGCCCTTGTTATTGTATTATTTAAAAGAAATTGGTTCATGTCATGCTCTTATTTTAAATGACAACTGTCCTCAAAGCTGTAGTCAGCCACAGTCTTTTACAGAAAACTTTTTTTCTGTCATGTTTTCTTTTCACTGGTGAGAGGTTCCTTCTTCTCACTAACCTCTCAAAAGGCTTAGAGAAATGAATAAAAGAACTTGTTGAAAAAACAGTGAGAGAGGCATGAGTAAAACTCTCGCTATCGGGTAATAGGCCATGACTCTCGTCTGAACAACCCCGTAGTTAGAGAGGTGTTCCAACCAAGTTACCCTGAGAATAATGCATACTTTGAGCTGCTCGGTTTATGAAGTAGAGGTATTTTTGCAGACATAGTGACTTAGTGTCTAAAGCACTGGAATATAAAGTAAACTACCAGTGATCACAGACCAGTCATTGTATAATGTTACTCAAATGTGTTTGGGTACGGAGTTCACTAAGGAACAGTGCTACACAAAATGTTAATTAGTCTAACGGACAAAAAAGGGCTGTTAGAGAAAGAAGGTATCCATCTCTTGAGGCATACATAATATTTTTCAATGTTATTATTTTTAATCCAGAAAAGAAAAAATAATTTATTGTTACAAAAAGTACTAGGGAGTTGTACAGTGTTAGCCATTATGAATGTAGTGAGAGGTTAAGCAAATTGACACCTTTTATTAGCTAACTAAAAAGATTACAATATGCAGGCTTTCGAGGCAACTCAGGCCCCTTCTCCAGAACTCCAGTTTCTGTATTACATCTTGTCTGAAGAAGGGGCCTGAGTTGCCTCGAAAGCCTGCATATTGCAATCTTTTTAGTTAGCCAATAAAAGGTGTCATTTTGCTTGACTTCTCACTATTTGTTACAAAAAGGAAAATGCTGCCTTTTCTATTTTACTTTGTAGGAGCATTTTACATGCAAACCTGCACGTTTCTTTACCTTCATCAGTTTTTCAAAATCTGAGGTTCAAAGCAGCTATGAAAGACTGCGCCTACTTATTCAGCAGGGTTAATCTGCCTAATGAATATTCAATTAAATTCAACTAATTTGAATAATGAACATAACAGTTCTGTGCATGAATAGGATCAGAGGCTTTATACGACTGTGCTAATCTTTAAGAGATTCAAAAGTTCTGAAATCAAAATGTTAAAAATCATAAATCAGGACACAAGGCTTACAGACAATTTCAACAGCTCTTCCACAATTTATTAGTTTCTGCTACTTTGGTAAGTCACTATATTTCAGATTATTTTTTTGCAGAGTTGTTCTTGATTTCAAATCTCTTCCTGCAACAAAGTTTCAAATTCAAGACTCATTACTAGTGTGGATGCATTTTTTGTATATTGAAAACAAATTTTAATTAACTTAATAATTTTATGGATTCAAACAGGCAATATTTTGTGTTAGTTGTATACTTGGAGGAATCACAGTAAAGAAGCAAATAACATTTTTATGTTGTTTTCTTGAGGTTATTCTTTTAATTTGTAGGCAAATGCTTATTTGTGGAGTGGCATATTAGTGCAGCGGTAAGCACTGCTGTCTCACGGATTCAGTGCCTTGAGTTTGTATTCTGCAACCACTCATTACCTGTGTGAAGTCTGCATGTTGTACTAGTCTCTGGTAGATTTCTTCAGGGCATAATTCTTCTATATCGCCATGAATGTGTGGGTTAATTTGATATAGGCTGCCACTCTGTCCAGTGGTGGTTTCTGTCATGTACCCAGTATACCTGACCCTGAATTTAATAAGCATGTTTAAGGATGCTATGGCATGTTGATTTATTTTAAAGTGTTCTGTGAAAATTCACACTTTAAAGACACCCCTAGCTAAAGAGAATGAGGGTTAACAAGCTTAGTGTCAGATCACAGGAATGTGTTAATTTTCTTTTTAGACTATGAAATGTTAAGAAAAGCAAAAAATGACTCATCTCAACAGTGCTGTTCCAGACTCACTAGATCAAATTAACAGGTCATCTCACAGGCCCTATACCTCGCCCTTGAACATCTTGACAGGCATGCCACCTATGTGAGGATGCTATTTATTGATTTCAGCTCAGCCTTCAGCACAATTACTCCCTTTAAGCTAATTTAAAACTTTGAGATTTGTATTTGTGTTTCTCCTTTTTCAGCTACAGTACATAACTGAATTTCCCAATGGGTAGATCAAACATGGGGAAGATAAGCAACAACACCTCATCTACCGAGATTTTTAATTTCAGACTATACTCACATTTCAACTATAAGTGTACAGGTAAATAATGCATCAACCATTAATTCTACTGATGACACTACAAGGCAGATAAGAAAGTGGCAGATCTGACAACCTGTCTCTGAACATCTGTGTGACAAAAGGATGCACGTGAATGGATGAACGTGAAGAAAAAAAGAGGTACTCACACCCTGGTCAACATCATGGGAGGAACTGTTAGCTGCTACAGATTTTCTGGTTATGGCTATCTGACCACATGAGTTGGACAGTCAGCATCAAGGTGGTTGTGAAAGAACTGCACATTTTATTCTTAGAGATTCATGGGAAAATAAAAAAATGATCTGATGACATCAGGGAGTGATTTCTTAGCAAAAACACAAGAAACAAACTGTTGTAACATCTATATAAACATGTGTTATGATTTGATCCTTAAATGCAGACATTTATAACAAATAATACCTTTTGAAGTCAGTGCAGTACTGCAAGGTTTCAACCACCTGCAACACAAACATTTTATGTCTCTCCACTCTGGTAGATAATAGTACACAATACACTCCAGAATGTTCAGAAACAATTTTTACCCTCAGGTAGGCATGAGGCCTGCTCATGTGAAGCACTGTGGTTATCTGACTGCTATCTATATAACCTAATTTTTCTTATGATATTACAAATTTGAAGAACAGTGCCTGTTTTATTGAATTTCTTTTTGCTTTTTGGTACAGTCTTTCCTTAGCCCCTTTTAGTTCAGCACAGAATCATGGCCAAAGTCTATTATGGAGATCTCATTTCTACAAAACAAATCAACCCAGTTTGTGGCAGAACACATGCCCAAATTCTCTCATACCAAGGCAATATCACATTTTTCCTGTTAATCTAACCTCAGCATCTTTGGAGTTACTGAAGGAAACCAGCATACCCAGAAAAACACACATAAATGTCAGAATAATATTCATATTTCATGCATATGGTAACCATTAGAGCATTTGATCCCTGGTTTCTGTTATGTTTTGAAATAAATGTAATAATGATTGGTAGTATTCCCAGGCAGAAGGGGGCGTCACAGTGGGGTTAAGAGATATCTTGGACAAGTGGTTACAGAAAACGTTTTTAGTAAAAGACTACTCTGCAGTTAACATAACTTCTGGCTTCAGTGTCTATTATTAAATATCTGCCGTCATCAGCCTCAAATTACCTAACATAACAAACTGGCGATGAAAATAAAGTTGATTCCCAGTGCGTAAGTACGTCTGTTTGTGACTGCAGTGGAAGTTTTTATTCAGTATATATAAAAAAACATTGTGGCAACATGGCTGCGACGCTGTGGCACATGGACGATTTTGATGAAAATGTGGAGCAGTGGACCACATATATTGAGCGTTCCGAAACCTTTGCACTAGCTAATGATATTGGGGAGGACAAACTGGTGCCAGTGCTATTAAGTGTAATAGGACGTACGACATATGGCTTGCTGCGTAGTCTTTTAGCACCGGAGAAACCAAAGGACAAAACTTTTGACCAGATTAAAGCAGTGCTACAGCAGCATTTTTCTCCAAAGCCTTTGGTAATAACAGAAAGGTTTCGCTTTCACAAAAGGAACCAATCAGAGGGGGGGTCGGTTTCACAATATGTTGGTGTCATAAAGAAACTGTTTGAGCACTGTGAATTTGGCACTTACTTATATGAAGCATTGCGTGATCGATTTGTTTGTGGACTAAATAATGAAGCAATACAGAAACGACTGTTAACACTAGAATTACCAGAGCCTACGAAAAAACTCGTAATTCCGTCCCACCTTAAATCGCTTCTTAAATCCCTTCACACCTCTCCGCCAGCGTCCTTTGTCTTCTAAATGTGCTGATAAAGAGAAGCTAGGAGCAGCCGGCTATTCCATCCCCCCACCAATTTAGAACGTGCACGAACTTCTCTCAGCTCATGCCTTGATTGAGTATCTGGGAGTGAAGTGGAGTTTTAGAGTGGAAATAATAGATCGTTATTTGGAACACACGCATTTCATGTCTGTTCCGTTTCTACAGTAATCTGTGTAAACACATTGTTAAAACAGAAACTTTTTTATATTCTAGTAGTAGATGACAAAATGTAGGCATAAACTATATAATGTATGAAGCATAAGTCCAAATATCAAAGAAATATTTTAAAAAAAAAGTTCCAAATATAACACAACAATTGCTCTTTTATTCAAAATTATAACTGCAGAAACAAAAAGCCGCCTTAACATGCGACATTGACACCTGTTTATTGTAACTGCATCCGTGGTGCAATTGAATCAGTTCCTGCCTGTGAAGCAAAAGGTTGCGAGTTCGATCCTGCACCATTCCATTTTGAGAAGTAAACTGCTCTTAGTCTTACTATTTTACAATAAAAGCATACATTTGATTTCAGTCTGTAACGGCCGGTGCAATTTATGATCCTTGTAAAGGTTAGCTTTGTTTTTTTTTTTAATTCACTTTTTATTCTCTCAGTCGCGTTCAGAATCAATCCATACAACCCCATCTGACACGGCTGTTTTCACATAAAGACGCGCTATAGCTCTGCAGTGTACCACGATGCATACTAACGCCACCACCCCCCGACCCCCCCCC
>JANRMT010062832.1:5552142-5563537 GCA_026402145.1 Polypterus bichir lapradei | reverse complement strand
CCCCCCGACCCCCCCCAAAAAGTGCTCTGACA
Organism: Polypterus bichir lapradei; assembly: GCA_026402145.1. Lineage (NCBI taxonomy): Eukaryota > Metazoa > Chordata > Cladistia > Polypteriformes > Polypteridae > Polypterus > Polypterus bichir. The sequence continues at coordinate 5,563,505 of JANRMT010062832.1, read as the reverse complement.
CACAAACGCTGCCGAAGCTGCCTTCTTCGTATCTCACCGTCACTTGAGTTTCTTTTTATTCAGTTTTATTGAGTGTTCCTGCCAGTCCCCGCATGTTGCTGTATGCTGTTTATTTTGTACTCCAGGACATGCAGAGGAGAGAATGGTAAAGAGCAGTAACTTCGGCGCTGTGTTTACACAGATTACTGTAGAAACGGAGCAGACATGAAATGCGTGTGTTCCAAATAACGATCTATTATTTCCACTCTAAAACTCCACTTCACTCCCAGATACTCAATCAAGGCATGAGCTGGGAGAAGTTCGTGCACGTTCTAAATTGGTGGGGGGATGGAATAGCCGGCTGCTCCTAGCTTCTCTTTATCAGCACATTTAGAGGACAAAGGACACTGGCAGAGAGGTGTGAAGGGATTTAAGAAGCGATTTAAGGTGGGACGGAATTACGAGTTTTTTCGTAGGCTCTGGTAATTCTAGTGTTAACTGAAGTAGCGTTGACCTACAGTATAAAAAAGCAGTCGAAATCGCAGTTTCCATGGAGATAGTGGCACGCGAATCACAGCAGCTTTGTGGATTTTTAAAAGTGAATGAGCTATCGGTTTCAGATAAGATAAGGAAATGCAAATGATGCGTAAGAGTTAATCACAGTGACAGTGATTGTTGGTACAAAGATCTGGATTGCCATAACTGTGGTAAGAAGGGCCACGCAGCACGAGTATGTAAACAGAAGGAATCTATAAGGAGAGAGGAGAGGGCACAGTATAAAGGAAAGTCACAACAGCGATCGGATTATCCTAAAAAGAGACCTGTAAATCGCGTTTTCTTGCAGGAGGTGTCCAGTGAAGCGTCAGGTAATGAAACTGACACAGAATTAGCCTTACATAAGCTGATCCAAGAAGGGGAAAAGTCACACATTAGTGTGATACCTAAAATAGAAAGCACAGAAGTAGAAATGGAGTTGGACACGGGGCAGAAGTGTCATTAATTTCAATAAAACTATACAAGAAATTACTGAGCCACATGCCTCTTGAGACAACTGTTGTAGTTTTGAAGAATACACTGTAGAACCAATATCCCCTGAAGGAGTTATTAATGTCAAAGTCACTTTGAACAAACAGTTAGCTGTCCTTCCATTATATGTTATTAGAGGAAATTATACACCCCTTTTTGGTAGGGAGTGGCTCCGAAGAATTAAATTGAATTGGCAAGAGATTAAGTCAGTACAGAAAGTTACCTTGAAGGACATAATACAAAAACATGGTGCAGTTTTCAGTAAAGATTTGGGGACAATGAAGGGCACTGAAGCAGTCATTTCTTTGAAACTGCAACATAAACCAAAGTTCTGTCGTGCTCGGGTTGTGCCCTATGCGCTGCGATCCAAAGTAGAGGCTGAGCTGTCCCGCCTGATAGAATTAGATGTGCTGTCACCTATGCAGTATAGTGAGTGGGCCACTCCTGTGGTGCCGGTTGTAAAGAGAGATGGTTCTGTGAGGCTTTGTGGTGATTTTAAAGTGACCTTAAACCCGGCCATTTGTGTGGAACATTATCCAATTCCACACATTGAAGTCTTGTTCACCTCATTAGCTGGGGGACAGCGTTTCAGCAAATTGGACTTGGCACAGGTGTACCTACAGATAAAGGTTTAGAAACAATCACGTAAACTGCTCACCATCAATACTCAAAAGGTATTGTTGTTCTGCTATAATCGTCTACCATTTGGGATTGCTTCAGCACCTTCCATATTCCAACGGGCGATGGATCAGGTGTTACAAGGCCTTTCCAATGTGCATTGTTACTTGGACGATGTATTGGTGACAGGCTGTAATGATGCAGAGCACCTGCAGAATTTGGATAGAGTATTGAGCTGATTGAAAGAATTTGGACTGTGTGTCCAAAAAGAAAAATGTGAATTTTTCAAGGAGACCTTGGAGTACCTAGGTCATAAAATTGATGCAGCTGGACTGCACAAGTCACCTGAAAAGGTTAGGGCTATTTTAGAAACTCCAGCCCCCGATAATGTAACTAAATTGAGATCTTTCCTTGGTCTCATCAATTACTATGGGCGATTTATACCCAATCTTGCAACCATTTTGACCCCATTAAATGAGCTGCTTTGCAAAGACAAATGCTGGCATGGTGTGTGTAAATCTGCATTCCAGAAAGCTAAGGAACAGTTGGTGTCTCAAAATGTCCTAACACACTACGATCCACAACTAAGCATAGGCCTAGCTTGTGATGCTTCTCCATATGGTGTGGGAGCTGTCATTTACCATGTCTTTCCCAATGGCGAGGAGAAACTAATCGCTTTTGCATCCAGAACACTGAGTAAGACTCAACTGAAACTTTGCACAAATTGAGCGAGAAGCCCTTGGGATAGTGTTTGGGTTCAGGAAGTTTCATCAATACCTATATGGACGGAAATTTACTCTTTTCACAGACCATCGTCCACTGACAAGAATCTTTAGCCCAGAGAAAGGGGTACCGTCTATGGCAGCTGCCAGAATGCAGAGGTGGGCATTAATATTAGCAGCCCACAATTACACCATAGAATATAAGAAGGCTGCTCTCAATGCCAGTGCTGATGGGCTTTCTCGTTTGCCCTTACTAGTCAAACATAAGGAGAGCCAGAACACAGTTGACCTTTTTTACATAAAACAAATGGAATTACTACCAGTGAGTATTGCGGAAATTCATAGAGAGACCATGTTGGACCCTACATTGTCTAAACTAATGGATATGGTATTGCTGGGACATTTTCCTAAACAATTGGGGGATAATGATGAGTTACAGCCTTTCATCAACAGACAAACAGAGTTTACCGTACAACAAGGATGATCGATGTGGGGGAGCAGAGTAATTGTGCCCCCTAAATTGCGCCTTCGTGTTTTGTCAGAGTTACATGTCAGCCACCCAGGTATAGTGACGATGAAGTCCTTGGCACGCAGTTATGTTTGGTAGCCAGGGATCGACAGCCAGATTACAGCAACAAGTACACAACTGCCAGTCATGTCAGCGTGTTCAAAATCTTCCAAGCCCTGTGCCCCTCCACCCATGAATATCGCCAAGTGGGCCATGGCAGAGAATTCATGTTGATTTTGCTGGGCTTTATGAAGGCCGTATGTACTTAGTAGTAGTCGATGCCCACTCAAAGTGGCCTGAGGTTCAACTAATAGATAGTGCCACAACTAGTAAGACTGTTCATGTCATCATGACCCTTTTTAGTCACTATGGTATATCTGAAGTCCTTGTTAGTGACAATGGCCCACAGTTCATTTCTGACGAATTTGCATATTTTATGAAAAACAACCATATTAAGCATATACGATCTGCTCCCTATCATCCAGCTACAAATGGGTTTGCAGAACGCTTTGTGCAAACTTTCAAACAAGCTTTGAAGGCATCAAAAGGGTTTGCTTCAGTACAGCAAAGACTAGACACGTTTTTACTCTCATATCACAATACTCCACATGCTACAACAAAGGAATCTCCAGCTATGCTTTTTATGGGTCGCAAATTACATTCATGTCTAGATGTGCTTAAACCAAATGTGGTTTCTATAGTGAGTCAGTCTCAAGATGTTCAGCTGTTGCACAGTAACCGGAAATCCAGACAATTTAATGTGGGTGACCCAGTGCTGGTCCGGGATTACCGAAGGGGAGAAAAGTGGACACCTGGAATGGTAACCTCCCAGCTGGTACCAGTCTCCTACAGTGTAAAAGTTGGGGATGCTGAAGATTGGAAACAACATACAGACCAGCTACTACTGAACCGAGCAAATGAAAGTGTTCCACAGGTCACACAGCCAGAAGAGACACCTTCCTCCAACTTGGTAACAATGTCACCAGTAACATTAGAGAATAATACAGTCGATGCAGGGCATAAGCCTGCGGGACAAGACTCGGACATTCCAGTCATGGTTCTTCAAAATGGTGAACCTCAGACATATGCACATCCAACTTCATCTACAGAGAGCAGTGGCAGACGCTATCCTTTGCGAGTATCTAAGCCTCCAGATGGTTTAAACCTTTAAATGTTATAAAAGTAGTAGAAACAGTACACTGTATTTATTTAAATAGTTACCTTTAAGCAGAACTGCTCCATTCTGGATATGTGGTAGTGAACTACAGCTTTGTTATAGTAGTTTTGTTCATTCTGACTGTTTATTCTTTGTGGCTTTATAAATAGGTGGGAGGGAAATGTTATGTATTGAAATAAATGTAATAACGATTGGTAGTATTTCTAGGCAGCAGGAGGTGCCACAGTGGGGTTAAGAGATATCTTGGACAAGTGGTTGCAGAAAATGTTCTTAGTAAAAGACTACTATGCAGTTAACATAACTTCTGGCCTCAGTGTCTATCATTGAATATCTGCCGTCATCAGCCTCAAATTACCTAACATAACAGTTTCCAGTAGCTCCAACCACTGTGTCATCAAGTATATGTTCACAATTTCCTGTTATTTAGATCCAAAGAACCAGGTTTGATTTTTAGCCCAGTCATTATATTAGAACAATTGTGACAAGAACAGTTCACTCAGCCCAAAAAAGCTTATACATCCTACACGGTCTAAGATTCTCTATGTGAATAAAAACTTTGTAACATTTGTGTGAAATTAACAAGTTTTCAAAAATCGTATTTTAATGCAACAGCTTCAATCAACTGTAATAATTCCTTTCGCAATTTTAAACACTTTAATTATGTCCCCCCTTTTCTCTATTTGTTTAAACTGAAAATGTACAGCTCCTTCAATCTCTCCTCATAGCTCATACCTCAGTTACGGAATCAGCCTAGTCGATCTTCAATGGCCTTTCTCAAGTGCTACTATGTCTTTTTTGTTATATTAAGACCAAAACTATGCACAGCACTCCAGTTGAAATGTCAGTAGCATGTTATACAAGTTAAGCATAAACAGCCTTGACTTGTATTCCACACATCATACTAGCCTCCTTGTCCTTCTGGACACTGTTTGTATGTAGGTAAGGACAAATCTATTATGACCACTAGATCCTCATAAGGTGTACTTTCCAGTATCAGACCTCTCATCATATATTCAGATAACATTTCTACTTCTAACGTGTAATGTATTACATTTACTTGCATTAAATTTTATTTGCCACAAATGCATGTATGTCATCCAAGTTCCTCTGCAACAATTTAAATGATTCTACATTAACTGTTCTTTCACCTAGTTTGGTTAACAAGGTCATTGAATATATTCTTGCCTAGGTCATTTTTTATATTAAAAAGAGAAGTAGCCCCAGCACTAATCCCTGTGGGACACTGCTTTTAACATCACCCAATTCTGAAAATATCCCCCTCAACATAACCCCTTGTTTCTTATATTTGAGCCAGTTGTGTACCCATCTACACACCATGCCTTGAATTCCCACTTCTTTCAGTTTGATCAATAAAATTTCATGTGGCACCTTATCAAAATATTTTTGAAAATCAAGATAAATTTTATCATATGCAGCTCTCTTTTCTTCTGTTTTGTTGCGTCCTCACAGAATTCCAGCATGTTAGTGAAACATGATCACCCTCATCTGAACCTATGTTAAGTATTTGCTAATACCCCTGCTCTAGACATGTGCTGCATAACCTTTTCCTTAATAATTGCTACCAATAATTTACATGTAATGCATGATATACTTACTGGGCTTTAGCTACTCGCATCTGTCAAATCACCCTTTTTATATCATTGAATATTATTTTATATTCTTGCCCAGTCTTTAGGAATTTCCTCAGTGTGCAAAAATGTTTGAAAAATATGTGCCAAGGGTTTATGTATATAATCACTAACTTCCTTAAGCATTCTCTGTTTGGAGTTTATACACTCTTCCTGAGGACATCTGTGTGGATTTCCTCTTATTTCTCCTAATTCCTCACATACCCTATAGATAAGTGTGATTGTTTTATTTGACTAATTTTATTGTCTTGGAATGAGTGAGCATGTGCAAGATATTGTGCCATCTGAGGGACTGACAATTCATCCAGAGAAGATTTTGCCTTGACGCAGATGCTACTGAGAAAGATTCAGGCTTTTTGTGACACCATAATAATTTAACTGAGATCAGAAAAAGATGGATGGATGGATACAATGACAATTTGTCTTCTCTATACATTTTACATAATATTGGTAATATTTAAGCAAAGCCTGTTGATTAAATGGCTTCAGAAAGGAAGGGCTTAAGGTACCTGACACACCAGAAAAAGAGAAAGTTTAATTGAAAAAATGTAAAGGGAAGCCTATAATCAGAAATCTCTTTTTTCTTATTTAATTAAGTCTCAGTACCTCTAGAAATGCAAATTGTGTAACTCATTAGAATGAAGTTAGAGTGAGTGAAGCTCTTTCAAATTCTTGAGGCCAACAAGGGTTCAGGCGCTCCTTTCCTATTTAGGAAATTGATGAATTAGCCTGGTAATGTGCAATACTGAAGAAATAGAGAAATTAAAGAAAAATATTTGAATCAATTTTAGTCATAATTTCCTTGAGCAAGTCACATTTTCTCTTCAGTTAATTAAATATAATAAAATTGTTGCTTTTCTTCTTTCTTTACTTGTCATATATTGTATACCTATATGCAGTAAAATTTCATTAATATATTAGTTTAATTGAAAAATAAATTCTGAATAAAAGTAGAATCATTTAGTCATAACTAAAATATGTAATAGTATGTTAGTATGTACAGTATATGCATTAGTGAACTGAAAATTTTCTCTGCATCTACTGAGGTCTTCTTAATCTAAATGAATATTATAGAGGGATGAATCATTCTCCATTTTCCAATGTGATTTTCTGTTTTTGAGTCCAGCTACTTTTCCTCACAACAAATCAATGTCCCACAGAGTTTACATTGATGGTATAGTTAGTTGCCAGCTAAAACAGCAAGTACATCTGTTTATGTTGCAGTTTCGCTGGAATTCTTTGATAATTAGTAGCTCTGCTTTCACAAATTCAGCTTGCATTGCTATCTTACAGGTTGATTCTAAATTGAGATACTATTGTTAAACATATGAATCCTACATACTACTTTGCACAAAATTTCATGACAGTAGAAAAAAATTCATAATCACATCAACAAAATGCTTTCTTAAGCTAACATACTTTTCAAGTTAGGAAGAACAATGTCTTCTTTGCAGTCACTACAAGTAAAGAGTTAAACAATATTACAATGTGTTTAATTTAATTGTGCTAAAAGTTCTGCCAACATAAGATAAAAGACTAAGAAGAAGACCAAGTACTGTGCATGCCGTAAAGCATATGCTGCTCTCTTCAGAAGAAAGAAAGAATAGTGTGAGGACCAGTCCACACACCCAAAGAAAAACAAGAAGCCCGAAATACATTCCTGAATAAAGACTTGGCATTCTAAACATGTCTTAATAGGGAAAAGAGAAGTTAAAATACTCTGAAGTGAATATATCCAATGTAAATGGAGGAATCACCAGTCCTGGCCCTGTTCCTCCTTGTTATCATATTTAAAATGGACTATTCAAAATGGTGGACATTTCTTTAGAAAGAAGAATCTTTGCCTGAGAGGCTTTTCCTAGTACACTTTTGTGAAAATATAATTGCAGAGTTCACAGTTTAAGGGACACTATAAACAGTTTAACACTAGAATTACCAGAGCCTATGAAAAAACTCGTAAATCCGTCCCACCTTAAATCGCTTCTTAAAACCGTTCTCACCTTTCCGCCAGCGTCTTTTCTTAATCTAAATGTGCTGATAAAAGAAAAGCTGCAAGTAGCCGGCTATTCCATCCCCCCACCGACTTAGAACGTGCACAAACTTCTCCCAGCTCATGCCTTGATTGATTTTCTGGGAGTGAAGTGGAGTTTTAGAGTGGAAATAATAGATCATTGTTTGGAACACACGCATTTCATGTCTGTTCCGTTTCTACAGTAATCTGTGTAAACACATTGTTAAAACAGAAACGTTTTTTATATTCTACTAGTAAATGACAAAATGTAGGCATAAACTATATAATGTATGAAGCCTGAAGTCCAAATATCAAAAGAAATATTTTCACAGAAGGTACAAATCTAACACAACAATTGCGCTTTTATTCAAAAATATAACTGCAGAAACAAAAAACCGCCTTAACATGCGACATTGACACTTGTTTGCTATGACTGCCTCTGTGGTGCAATAGACTCAGCTGCTGAATGGGAATCAAAATGTCGCGAGTTCGATCCTGCACCTCTCCGTTTTGAGAAGTAAACTGCTCTTAGTCTTACTATTTTAGAATAAAAACATACATTTGATTTCAGTCTGTAACAGCCAGTGTAATTTATGATACTTGTAAAGTTTAGCTTTGTTTTTTTTTTTTTTTTAGTCAGTTTGATTATCTCGGCCACGTTCACGAGCCCAAACACACCCCACCCCCGCATCTGAAACTGCTGTTTTCACATAGACGCGCTGTAACAGAGGTAAACTCATCTCCCTTCTACATCGGAGCAAGAATGCACATACCATTGCTTGCATACTAGAGTGTCAGCAGGCACTTTTCGTGGCATTACACACAGTTTTGAGCATGCCCTCTGCACACTTCTTGTGACTTTAGGCTTTAGGAAGTAAGTAAATAAATAAAGGTAAATCGTGTCATAAAATGATTTCTTCAAAACATCACATATATTTGTCTCTTTCTTTTTTTAAAATGTGCGTTGATCACTGCCAGCATGTTGTAGCATACAGCATCTGGCTACCTGCATGTTCTTGCGTGCACTGAATAAGAGACAAATATACAGTCTGACTGAGAGAATCAGACTGAAAAAAAGCAAACATTTAGAAATGCCATACTTTTACAGCTGATCGGACGCTGTTTGTTTTCAAATAATATTGCATTTGTGCGATGATGTTTTCACATATATTGTTTCTTTCTTTCAGGTGTGTAATAGAAACCACAACATAGAGAGAAATGCAATATTATTTGAAAACGAACAGCGTTATTTATTTGGCACGGACATGCTCAAAAAATACATGTGTAATGCCACAAAAAGTGCATGCAGACATGTCCGTGCCAAATAAATAACATTCGACGTTTTGAAGAAATCATTTTATGACACGATTTACCTTTATTTATTTACTTACTTCCTAAAGCCTAAAGTCACAAGAAGTGTGCAGAGGGCATGCTCAAAACTATGTGTAATGCCACAAAAAGTGCCTACTGACACTTTAGTATGCAAGCAATGGTATGTGCATTCTTGCTCCGATGTAGAAGGGAGCTGAGTTTACCTCTGTTACAGTGCGTCTATGTGAAAACAGCAGTATCAGATGCGGGGGTGGGGTGGGGTGTGTTTGGGCTCGTGAACACGGCCAAGATAATAAAACTGACTAAAAAAAAAAAAAAACAAAGCTAACCTTTACAAGTATCATAAATTACACTGGCTGTTACAGACTGAAATCAAATGTATGTTTTTATTCTAAAATAGTAAGACTAAGCAGTTTACTTCTCAAAATGGAGTGGTGTAGGATTGAACTCGCGATCTTTTGATTCCTAGTTGGCAGCTGATTCTATTGTCAATAAATGGGTGTCAATGTTGCATGTTAAGGCGGCTTTTTGTTTCTGCAGTTATATTTTTGAATAAAAGCGCAATTGCTGTGTTAGATTTGTAGCTTTTGTGAAAGTATTTGTGTGATACTTCAGGCTTCATACATTATATAGTTTATGCCTACATTTTGTCATCTACTAGTTGAATATAAAAAACGTTTCTGTTTTAACAATGTGTTTACACAGATTACTGTAGAAACGGAACAGACATGAAATACGTGTGTTCCAAACAACGATCTATTATTTCCACTCTAAAACTCCACTTCACTTCCAGAAAATCAATCAAGGCATGAGCTGGGAGAAGTTTGTGCACATTCTAAGTCGGTGGGGGGATGGAATAGCCGGCTGCTTTACAGCCTGATTTTTATCAGCACATTTAGATGACAAAAGACGCTGGTGGAGAGCTGTGAATGATTTTAAGAAGCGATTCAAGGTGGGACGGATTTACGAGTTTTTTCGTAGGCTCTGGTAATTCTAGTGTTAACCTTAAATCTAATAATATGGCATGTATGGATGTTATAAAAACATACTTTGATATAAAATGTCAAGGCTTAGCAAAGGCTTCTATATGGTCACTACTGATTAAGTCAGATAAATATCTGTACGTTATTTTGAAATATTCAACTCTAAACTCTAGTTTTGTGGTCCACGTATCCACAAAGTATTCATCCAAAGACAACTTATTCAATAATACAAGACCTAATATGGTATATAATCAAGTTTGAAATGTCACAGAAAATATTTATGTAGATCAATTTATGTAATGTACACTCTTAAAAACCAAAAAAACTATTATAATGTTACATAAAAAGCATAAAGTTTTAAAAAATAAGTAAATGCAGTAAATCAAAAAACAGATCAACAGATGGCAGTGCCCATAACACTGATCTAAAGTATTAAGTTTCAAGTCTCAAAACAGTTCATAAGAGGTGGGCATTCAGTTTGTACTTGGGAAGTCTGGCTTGTCGAGCACAGTTCAAGTCGAACTGGGTAAGCTGAATGATGTTCACAACCATAAAAGTTAAAAATGCAAGCATTAAGGGCAAAATATTACTTATTCTGTATATTCTAAAAGTGAATTGAAGAGGAAAGGAGCCCTCTAAGCATGGCTCAGAAAGCTGCTATGCAAACAGTGAATTAGTATTTACTTGGTATTTACATTACACTTAAAACAACCTCACAGATTCATCATCTGCAAATTATGATTTCATGTTTCTCTCAAGCGGTAAATTAGCAAACTGCCACAAAGACCTGGTATCTTTCAGGGTCAGCTTCAGCCAGCAATTTTAGCCCAAAACTTCAACATATATTTTAACTCTCAATTCAGTATGTCTTTGAAAAGTTTTCTGTTTATGAAATATGAACTACTATCTGCTATAAACCTTCCACAAGCAAAAACGAACAATAGCACAGAAAATGTAATTTTTATATCATTGAGGTTGGAATCTTGTATGTATAAAAGCTTTTTTTAGCCACCACAAGTCTATTTGGTCTCAGTTTTTAACTACATGATATTATAAAGTGCTGTCTAATACATGTATTTAATGTACTCTATTAAGGTACAGTATATATTTATATTTTAAATGTTACTCTTATGTGAATATGATGTATTATTACAAAAAAGTTTAATAAACAATAAACACATGAAAAAATGTCACCAAGATGGAAATTCAGTAATATGATCTGAATAGGTCACAGACAACCTTCATTATCTAGCTCGTTTTATAAGAAAATGCTCCTGCTGCAACATTGAACAATGTCATGTGTTTTTATAAATAGATAGATAGATAGATAGATAGATAGATAGATAGATAGATAGATA
>JANRMT010062832.1:5527488-5552132 GCA_026402145.1 Polypterus bichir lapradei | reverse complement strand
ATAGATAGATAGATAGATAGATAGATAGATAGATAGATAGATAGATAGATAGATAGATAGATAGATAGATAGATAGATAGAACTTTGCTTGTCCCCAGTGAGACAAAAAAGAAAGCTTCTGATTTGACAGTCCCAGTCACAGTGAGGCATTATGCAGACGTATTGCTATTGGTATGTAGGAGTCCCAGTAGTGTTTATTGACACACTTCTGCTGAATAATTACTAAGGCCGAAAATCCTCAGTGTTAGTGTGTCAGAGAGAGGATGTGCAGAATTGTTCATAATGGCACTCAGTTTTGTTTGAATTGTCTCCTTTGCTACCACCTCCAGGCTGTCCAGATTGTATCCTACAACTGAACTTGCCCTTTAAATTAGCTCTTTGATTTGGTGTGCCTCTTTTGAAGTGATGTTACTACCTCTGCACATCACAGCGTAGAAAACTGCACTGGCCATCATAGAGTTGTAGAAAATGTGAAGCACGTCTCTTCTCACATTAAAGTAACGCAGTCTCTTAAGGAAAAAGAGCCTGCTCTGCCCTTTCTTATATAGTTCCTCTGTGTTCCAAGACCAGTCCAGCCTGACATTAATGTGGACCCTCAAGTACTTGTAAGAGTGGACCATCGCCACATCCCCTCCTTGAAAAGTGATTGCACATGCCCTATGGTGCGCGCAAAAGTCAATAACCAATTTCATGATTTTGCTGTCTAGGACACTGTAGGCAGGAAACAGCAAGAAGCATACACCCTAACACAATGCATTTTAAATAAATCCAACAGCAATAAAAGGGATGTCACAACACAAGAACAAACACAGAAAAATGAAAGAAAAATGATAGCAACAGAGTAAGTAAATACAAATTGTATAGGATCAAAGTGGAAACCTCACAATAACTGTTCTAGAAGGGTCACAAAAAAGGTTATAACAGGACATTTTCAAATCTGTTTAACCCAATTTAGGATTGGGAGGAAGAGAGAAATTCAATTTGATCGAAGTATGTTGAAGGCCTGCCAAAGCTCTTTTTATAGAAGATGAATCAATACATGTTTAGAAGCTGCCAAAATATTCTTTTCTGAATGAACTTTTTAAAAACATACAACTAACAAGATCACATCTTTATAATATAAGTGATTAAATTTATTTTAGAGAATGCTCAGATACAGAAACAGTCAAATGAGTTGAAATATTCAAAACAATAGCAATCTTAGAAAAATAAAACAGTTGAATAAGGGAGTAGTGGTAAGTACAAACAACATTATGAAATCCTGTCATCTGAGTATGCACTGATTTCCCCTTTATTAACTGACTGCTATACTAAATAACTAATATATATAGTGGCTTGTCTACTTACCTTCTAGGAAAAATCAAACACTGCAGTCCTGTCACTTCTTGCTCTCTATTTTTCAATCTCTCTATCTAATGCTCTAGTGACACTATGGAGAGTCACATCTGGAGTCAGGGATATTCTCTAATGTTTCTCGGTCATCTTAATAGAATGTTCCTGGTTCCAGTTCAATCTTGAGGCCTTTTTTTCTAAGCTATTTAACATTCATTTTAGGAACATGCTTTTGAGTTCACACTTTTGCCATTAATGGATAATGTCTATAACAGCTACTTTTTCAAGGCCTCATATATAAGTATATCTATATTTTAAAAAGGTCTTAATTTAGTAAAGTTATTTGTTATGACTTATTAGACCTATTTCTGGCCATCACACTAGCAATTGGGAAGACATACTAAAGTCTCATACAGTTAATCTCTTCTTTATCAATGAAATAATTAATTTGCTACAGCGCTTGCATAGACTCATACCTCATGAATGGGATGACATGCCATTTAAAATATTGCAGCGGCCTACTTGGAGGGTGGTCCTTCTAGTTTTACTAACATCACTGCCACTAAATCACAATAAAGATACTATGAAGTGAGAGGAAATATAATTTATGCTCATTCTCCACTGACTTTATAAAATCACTGGCACGCCTCTTACTGATAGCTAATACTATGCTAGGAAAATAACACATTGTGATTAACAGTGCATATAAACAGGATTAATTTAATGATGTGAGGAATTCAGCTGTAACTATCTGGGTTTTCATAGCAGTAGCTGTGTACTGTGAAATAATGAGAGAACTACAGAGTGAGAGGTGCTACTGCAAATAAATAAATATCTGTCAGGAGAAACCTTAAGAAAGATAAGCATTGCCTTCCAATAAGTGAGGGAAAAGGGAATGAAATTCAACTTGGCACATGTTTAAAAAAGTAAAAATTTCTTTAACTGTCTAAATGTCTACTGTGCCACTCCGACTATCCATTCCATTCTCCCTGTTAGCATACAGCAGATTTAAAAAATGTTCAGACCCTTTCATTTTCTGCATACTTTATTGTGTTGTAGATTTTGGAAAATTTGCAGTGTTTGCCAATCAATCTACACTCACTAGCAAATAATGACAAAGTGAAAATAGGTTTTCAGAAAGATTTGCAAACTTACAAATGAAAAGTGAAATCTCTGATTATAAAAGTATGAACACTCTTTGCTGTGACCTTTTAAATTGTGGTCAAGTGCATCTCATTTACTTTAATTATCTTTGAGATGTTTATAGAACTTGACTGAAGTCCTCCTGTGGAAAATACAATTGACTGGACATCATTCAGGAAAGCTCACACCTGTGAATATAAAGTCCGACCAATCACTCTGCATGTCAGGACAAAAACCAAGTGATGAACTCCAAGGAACTCTCTGTAGGCCTCTGCTATATAATAGTGATGAGGCATAGATCACGGAGACAGGATCAAACCATTTCTAAAGCTCTGAGCATTCACAGGAGTGCACTGACCTCAATACTGTGAAGAATCGCCAGGACTCTTCATAGATTTGACCTTTAAAAGTCCTCTGATGAGATGAGGGAACCTGTCAGAACGATGACCATCTTAGCAGGACTACATGAATCAGATGTTTATAGTAGAGTGGCCAGACAGAAACCACTCAAGTAAAAGGCATATGACAGCCTGATTGGAGTTTGCCAAATAGTATTAAAAGGATTCCCAGTTTTGATGAGACAAAAAATTAACTCATTGGGTATTGTTTCATGCTCTATGTGTAACTTGGACCAGGCACTGCTCATCACCAGCTTGATACCATACCTACAGTGAACCGTGGTGGTGGCAGCAGCATCATGCTATGGGGGAACTTCTTAACAGTAGAGACAGGGGCACAGGCCAGAATTGATGAAAGGATGGATGCAGTCAAATATAGAGCTGTCCTTGAAGAAAACATGCTCCAAAGTACACATGACCAGACTGGGACAACAGTTCACCTTTCAGCACAATGACCCAAAGTATACAGCCAAGAAAATGCTGGAGAGAAGAAGTCTCTGTCTTTCCCTCAGTGGACCAGCCAAAGTGCAGACTTAAACCCCATAGAATCAATTTAGAGAGACTGGAAGATGGCAGATGCCCCCCATTCAATCTACACAATTTAAAGAAGAACAAATGAAGCCAAATACAGAGAGGTCATTAAGGAACGCCTGCTCCAGAGTGCACTTCATCTCAGACTGGGACAACAGTTCACCTTTCAGCAGGACAATGACTCAAAGCATAAAGCCAAGAAAATACTGGAATGGTTTTGGGACAAGTCTATGACTGTACAAGGATGCCCCAGGCAAAGCCCAAGGTTAAATCCCATTGAACATCTATGGGGAGACCTGAAGATGGCAGTTTACAGACACTACCTGTCCACCTGATATAAACTGCTCAAATACAAGTATGCAAAAATTGTAGAGACTCATCAAGAGGACTCCAAGCTGTAATTGCTGCTAAAGATGCTTCTACAAAGTACTAAATTATGGTCTAAATACTTAACATGAATTAGAGGTTTCAGTTTTTGAAATTTAATAAATTTGCTAACCTTTCTGAAAACATATTTTCACTTTTTCTTTATGGGCTATTGGGTGTTGATTAAAGTGCAAACATAGCAATTTTATCCTTTTAAAATTAAAATTACAATTCAATAAAGTGTGTAAGAAAGTGAAGGGGTCTCAGTACTTTCTGAATCCACTCTATGTATACAACTAAGGTATTCATTCACTATCAAATTTTTAGTTTTTATTTTTTCCCCATTACAAGACAAACAAGATGTCACCCACTCACTACCAACTACCAATTTAAGACAAACAGACACAATCAATCTAACAGTATTTTCACACCACTTATTCAAATACACAGGAATTTACTTTTACTTTTTCATTTTGTTACAATTTTTTATTCATTTTTGTTTCCTGTTTTATCGTTCTTTCAATTATGTGTTGCAGCACTTTGTGTAACACTGCATTAAAGAAGATGGTGACATGCTGGAATAAGGTGTCAGAACCTTGTCTCAATCACAGGAAAGGCCTTCTTTAGAGAATTAGCACTCATTCAACAAACAAAAAGAAGATAAATAGTTATAGAAAGAACCAGTGATTTTTGGCTCATACATTGTTTTGTGGTTTGAATTCTGGTATCATCCTAGTTACTAGTTGAAAGATTAACAATGATTTCAGTGTAACCAAGAAAGAACTTAAAAAATCTTGACCATTGTCTTTGTTCCTTGGAACGTTTTGTTTGTTCTACTAACATTATAGGTGTACCCAAAGAAAAGATGAAATAAACAGACAATTGGCAGGCTCCTGGAGCTGGGAGGGAGAGGTTTTACAAAATTTTATTAATGATCTGGATTGGCAAACTGTCAAGGTTTGGGAGTCATCTAGGAGCTAATGATACAGGAAAAGATTCCAACAAACTGTGAACCTAAAATGTAAAATGTTATTTTGAAAATGTAACATTATTTACGTGATTGTGATGCTTATTTTTCTGTTGTGTTGCACATACTTCCAACAATCTTTAATTGAACAAACATGGTAAAAATAGCTGTATTGATAGATGCACTATCATTTGAATTTGAAACAGGAAGTGAGCTATTTTGATATCATTTGCTTTTAATTGCCCTAAGTGACAAAATATTTTACTCAGCATATTTGTTTAATCGCATTAACAGATCAACTATGACATGCAACCACCATGAACTAAATAACCTCTTAGGTTATTTTTAATATGGGGACTTGTAAGACTTGTATAAAATGTATCCATCCATCCATCCATCCATTATCCAACCCACTATATCCTAACTGCAGATTCTTGGGGGTCTGCTGGAGTCAAAAATGCATTATTAATATTAATATTATTTTTAAAACGAGCTATGCAGCTGCTACCTATCACCTCTACTCTGACTCACTGTCTATGCCTTACAACGCAGCATCTCAGTAATGTTAGTCAGACAAAGATACAATGGCTTTTAAGAGCTCGCCTAAATATTATATTTATCTGCATTTAAACCATATAAAGCAATACAACTTTACAACCTGGGTGGGTTTATACAGTTTTTATTCAGTCCAATTAGTAACAGAAAAGGCACAGATGGCACTTTTCAATGGCAGTCCAGTGAAAAAGTGAAAACAAAAATATTTCTTGCTGGACACAGAGGTCTTTGGAAAGTGCCCAAGAGTTACGCAGCAGTAGATACAGAACTCCATAAAGTGTCTGTTTCAATTTTTACAAAGCAGTAGAAAAAAAGGGAGCATGATCAGCACTGTTGATTTTTTACCAGGAAGCAAATGAACTGAGCTCTTTGCAAAAGTGTAGGAAACGCACTAACTGAGAGACAGCTGCCCATCACCTGAGATAACTGTTGAGTTTCTTCTTTTACAATTTAAAAAAAAATCATCTCCTTCCTCCCTTCTTGCAATGAGCTCACACATAAAACACCTGGCTTACTTGTTTTTATCATGATTAGCTGAGTGTGCCAACATTTTACAGTTTCTCAAAACAAACAAAGATTTTCAGACATCATTATCACTGGGCTCAAGGTTATTTTCCCACAAGAATCAAAAGCAGCATGATCTAACTAAGTAAAATACTCTAAATCCTGCTTTGCCATTTAGCTTTCCCAGAACACACTGCACTCATGTTGAGTTTATCAAGACTTTCAGGCTAAGGCCTTTTGTCTGAGACCTGTGAGATGGAAGGGATAAAGTATCTCCTTACAAATAAAATTATCTGATATTGTGTATGCTTACTTAGTGCTAAGAAGATTTTAAACAGTTTGTAAGTGTATTTTCTCAAAATATCAATAACTAGTAAGACATTTCAAAGGCAAGTGGAATGACCACCCTTCTAGTAGCTGGTAAGCTTGTACAATACAAATTGCATTATGAGTATTCTGGTTAGTGTGCCACATTGAAGCGGGATGTTTGGCTGATGCTACAGGTGTACAAGGTGTACACTAGCAGTCATGACACACGTTAGCATATAAAATCAAACAAAATTTCTAACTTGATGCACCCACAAAATCAATAATGCAAAACAGAAACAAAAAGGAAAAATAATCTGGTCCAAGTATTCTTTGCACTCTTCAGTTTTATATAGCCATAATCAGTGAGTAATCAAGTAATCAGTGAGACATTTCAACTCACTTTCCAACTCTAGATCCACTTTTTATATTTACCTCTTTGTGACAACACTTATAGGTAACCATGAATGATACTTTATTGTAGATACTCGTAAAATATTCATTACACACATTTAAATGCAGCCTGAAAAAAATTTAACTTAGCAGTTAGCTACCATGCCTGCTTGGACTGTGGAGATTTACTAAGAATGAGTCAAGGAATTATTAAGAAGAATTTCCTCAAAATGGTTTGTGATGTGCATTCCTGGATGGGAGCTACCACTGTCTATAGCAGTAAGCTTTCTTTGGGTGCCAATTTAGGCTTTTGCTCAGTTCAATCTGTTTCATTTTAATATTGGTTCCTGCTTTGAGCTCTTAGGATGCTTTTGTTGCTCTAACAATTTTCAGCTGACACAGCCGTCTTACATTAGTTTGAAATTAGATAATCCACGGCGGTAAAGGAGTATTGAAAATTATTATTTAGAATGCCTGCAAAATATATTATAAAGACTAGCACTTGAACCCTGCAAACTATTCATTTTAGGTGGAATGAGAACTCTGAGTTTACAAAAAAAAAAGATAAATAAGTTGACTGAACTGAAAAGTGAACTAAATAAGTTGGCTGAACTGAAAGTGAAGTATTTTGCAGCTTTGGAAGTTTACTTCATCTGTGAAGTTGAGAGCTTAAAAATTTAATAAAAGCCTGATCCACCAAATAAATCGGATCACTAAGTCACTTGCTGAAAAAAAATCCAATTTAATATCTGTTGTATAACAACGGAGATGAATAAATGGATCCAGCCATCCAGTTATAAGGTTTGTGAAGGTAAGGTAATGAAACTTTGCTTGCTGAACTGCAGAATGACTCACTGCATGCCCATAACTAAAGAGAGATGATTTGTTATTACAGACCAATAATTTCTGGCCTCCACCCTGGTAACCCTAAGCCTTCAGCACCATTCTAAAGCAGATAATAGAATGTCTACATGTCCATTGGCCTGTTCACACTTATCCCAATGCATGCTTCTTAGAAACATGGGTAGTGATGTGTATAGTGGCTTCATGGGAAGCCTGTTAGTACAACAGATATCTCAATCTGTATAAACACATTATTGGACAACACTTCTTTTTAAATCACAGGTAAATAGGAGTCTTAAAAAAGTGGACTATTTGGTACAATTGAACACAATAAATATTATCTGATCTTCATTTCTCTTACATTTTAATATATCCTATGTTTTAATATTTTTTGTGTGGATAGGAGCTTGGTTGGCCTCCCATACAACGTCAGAGTTTGCATTCACAGAGGCCGTATTTGATGTGTCCTACAGTAATGAGAGGTGAAACCCTTCAATAACCATAACTGATGTGGACAATGGTGAGCTAATTGAGGTCACTCATATCATTAACCTCTTCCTTTATTCACATTTTAGCAATATCAAACCTACAATTTATTGGCCTTCTGGACTAACAGAACTGGCTGTAAAAGATAATTATTCTTGTGGTGTGCTTCCTCTGCATTGTTATAATTAATTATTTCTTCACCATAAATTGCAAATGAACTGGTATATTATATATTTTTCAAACAAATTAAAGGAACACTTTGAAAACACATCAGATCTCAATGGGAAAAAAAAAATCCTGCTGGATATCTATACTGATATGGACTGGGTAATGTGTTAGGAATGAAAGGATGCCCCCATCGTTGATTGAAATGAAAATTATCAGCCTACAGAGAGCTAAATTCAAAGACACCCTGAAAATCAAAGTGAAAAAATGATGCGGCAGGCTAGTCCATTTTGCCGAAATTTCATTGCAGCAACTGTAGTACAAGGGTGTTGTACCGTGTTAGCCATTATGAATGTAGTGACAAGTCAATTAAAATGACACCATTAATTGGCTAACTAAAAAAGATTACAATATACAAGCTTTTGAGGCAACTCAGGCCCCTTCTTCAGGCAAGATGTAATCACAGGGTGCCAGTGGTGGACCTGCCAATTCTGGTAC
The DNA here is from genome assembly GCA_026402145.1 of Polypterus bichir lapradei. Lineage (NCBI taxonomy): Eukaryota > Metazoa > Chordata > Cladistia > Polypteriformes > Polypteridae > Polypterus > Polypterus bichir. Next base: position 5,543,645 of record JANRMT010062832.1, on the reverse strand, counting down.
TCTATGGCAAATACTAATTGAGCTCCACGGTGCCGGGCAGTAAGCACAGGGCCCACTAGAGGACATCAGGCCCTCGGGCCACCCTTATGAAGTCTGTTTTTGATTGCTGGTCAGAGACATTCACACCAGTGGCCTGCTGGAGGTCATTTTGTAGGGCTCTGGCAGTGCTCATCCTGTTCCTACTTGTGCAAAGGGGCAGATACCGGTCCTGCTGATGGGTTAAGGACCTTCTACGGCCCTGTCCAGCTCTCCTAGAGTAACTGCCTGTCTCCTGGAATCTCCTCTATCCCTCCATGCCCTTGAGATTGTGCTGGGAGACACAGCAAACCTTTTGGTAATGGCATGTATTGATGTGCCATACAGGAGAAGTTGGACTATTTGTGCATCCTCTGTAGGGTCCAGGTATCGCCTCATGCTACCAGTAGTGGCACTGACCGTCGTCAAATGCAAAACTAAAGAAAAAAACAGTCAGAAAAGATGGCAGTGGCCTCCACCTGTTAAACCATTCCTGTTTTGGGGCCGTCTCATTGTTGCCCCTATAGTGTACCTGTTGCTGATTTCATTAACACCAAAGCAGCTGAAACTGATTTACAAACCCCTCATCTGCTTACAAGATCAATAGCCCAAAAGTTTCATTGACTTGATGCTATACTCTGATTAAAAAGTGTTCCTTTAATTTTTTTGAGCAGTTTATATTATGCAAATATGCATTCCTAAGAAGTCCTAATCCACAGTAGAGATCACAGCCAAAGTTTAATTTCTCATCCTATAATTTTAGTGTCGAATGCCTCATCTTGTAATACAATTGAACAAGCTGTTTTACAAAGTTTAGCATTACTAACTACTACAAAAATCTCTCTAAAATGTTTCCACACAAATAAAATAATTGTGTCATTAATTTTGTTAAATGTATATTTTATTAATCAAATTTTATAATTCTTTATTAACTAAGCTGGTTTGTTAAAGGAATAACTGAGTTAATAGAGAGTAATCTGATCGTGGTATTCCTGTATGGAATCCTTCTTAGTAAGTGGTCAAGTACCATGAACTATGATGGCTGTCTATTTACTGCTTAACTTCATTTATTTATTCATTAATTCACTCATTTATTTATTTGTTTTGCTCCAACATTTTAAAACAAAACCTCTTAAACAGCAATGATTGTAGTCAAAAAACAAACATCAATGGGCTAATTGAAATTTTTTGTGTACAGAACATGAATAATCACTTCTCCTAAACTGCTTGTCCAACTAAAACAACAGGTTACTATGTGAATCTTATGTCAAGTTTTAAAAAGAATCTTAATGGATTATAATGGATAATTACAGTGGGAACATAAGTAATTAATACACAATTAAATATTTTGCACCTAACTTGCATGTTCTATAAAAATGAAATGAACATTGGTACTGCAGTTGCAGAGCTGTACCAAATCAAACTAAGTCAGAAAACCAGAACAAATAAAATATTTAGTTAAGGAGTCATTAGAGTATAGAAATTGGCACCTACTTGACTTGCAATATTAAGCATAGGCTTAAATCGTACTTCGATTAGCAAAGGGTGACAGCTAATCAGTTGGTCATAACGACCAAGCAAATTACATGCACACAGTACAATAAATGTAGATCATAAGACTGAAATATTAGATAAATCATGCAAAACATGAGAGTACATGTCTAATTTGAGTAAATATTTTTTACAAAAAGTCTATTGCAATTTTCTATTCTTTCTTGTTTTATTCCTGTCTTCTTGAAAGTTTCATTTATTTAGGGTGACTAGGCAAATTGCTTTTAAATTACAGTTGATGGTAGGCTATTAAAATCATGCCAATCATTCTGTGCAATCTTCATGTTTGATTACTTGCTAAAATAACTATTTAGCAAGCTCTTTTAGCTATTTTAGCTATGGAATGATGGAGCTATTTTTTATCAGGATTAAATAGTTAATTCTGTATTTTTCATGATCTTTACTGCTAACTATATCTGGTAGGAAAATAAGTCTTTAGAATTTTTTAACAGGTTATAGTCCTCCCAGGGTCTTTTCTCTGGCTTAAGTGTGTTGTTCATTGATTTACTCCCTTTATTATTATTGAGATATTATTTTGCATAATGCCTCATTAATTCTATCTTTGGCTTTGTTCTTTGCTTTTGTCACATTTATTTAATGTCTTACTTATTAAAAATGTTGGAGTTTATATTATGGTCATATCATATGTATTAAATGTTTTTGTTTTCTGCACTGTTCCTTTTATTTAGAGTCCAAGTAGCCGAAGCCACATGACAATGTAGATGGAGGATAATGGAAGAAATTGCACTTAACATTGCAGCTTCAGCATTTCTTGTTTTTGGATTCCTCCTTTTGATTTATGATGCTTTTTTCAGCAGTGGATATCCTGCTTTTGATCCCATCTTCAATATATGGTACTCATTTTAAATTGTGATTTATTTGGATCTTTTTTTTTTGTTGCTCCTTTTATTGTTGCATTGTTTGTTCTGTGCTAATTTGGGAACATTTAAAAACATTTCTTAAATTTAAAGAAACTTTCTGTTTATCCTGGACCAGAGATTTACAATGGTTTTCCTCTCTAATTTTTTATGACATTTTTGATATTTTAAACTCTTAAAGCATTGGCCTCACTTTAAGGCTCGTACAGTTTAAATGCCTGCCATTTTAGTTAGAGGCTAGGGTACAAGTGAGACTTATAAAGCCTACTTCTGGATCTTTGTGCTTGTTTGTTCCATAGTTCCTACTATACTTTATGGCTGTGGTAAAAATCTAGTGGCATACAGGGCTAACTATACTTTTTCAATTGCCCTCTCCATGTAGTAACCTCTATACGTCCTGCACAATTTCAGTGATGCTCATCATTTAATTTCACTTTAAATCACAGTTCTATTTTAAATTGCACATGTATTCACTCATGAATATTCCAATGTGCATATTCCCACAGTGCCCATATGAAATTCTTTTGCAGCCTAAAACTGAGTATATTAATTTTTGTCTTTCTACTTTCACTATGCTGCCGTGCAACTGGGATTTAGAGCATAGATGCTAATTATTTTATAACTATTAACAACCTACAGTGCTTGCTTGTAACTAAGAAGTAAGAATCGAAACTAAGAGGCATTGTATGATGCTAACGGCTCAAAATATATTGATATTCAAAAAAACTCAAACCATTAAATATATCTGCAACATGTCCCTTAAAAGGGCTCTAGATAAAACAGCATTTATAGAAAAAAATAAAATAAAATTGCTTTTTTGTATTAAGGAGAACAAAACTGTCACAGTACTCAAGATGAGGCCTTACTTCTTTCTTATTAATGAATGAAGAGGAGTACAGTGAATCTCTAAATGTAAAAAGATCTGCAGAGAACAGGGAATAGAAACATCCAAATTGAATGAAGGAAAGGTGGAAAGATTTCCCAAGGAAAGATTGCCAAAATGTACAAACACCTAGAGCAGAGCAACGCGGAAAAGAAATGGAACGCCTATGAATATTATTAAGAAAACACAATTTCAGTTTAGAATCCCAAGTGTGCCTCAATTTTCCAAATAAACTTGTGGAATGTATTAGATGAAGTGGCAAACACATCTTTATTGGATTCAACAGAAAGGCAAGAGGGGCTGAAGAGAGGTGAAAATAACCAATGAGAGGGGGGATGCAAAACAAAGGCCCAACTACAAAGTCTGAAATCAGAGAGGGACACTCTTCAATTCAGCAAGCAGCACTCTGCCACTAGTTTAGTTCAAGCCTAGGTCAAATGAACATGGACGCTGCGTTGCGAGATTGCACCATTGTTGAACAGTATACTGTAGTGAGATTTCTTCAGGCAGAGGGAGTGAAATCTGCCTGAAATTCATTAAATTCACCCCAATCACTGAATCCTTCATTATCATTACTACTCTGTTTCCGGGGACCTGTTTTGATGTAACCCAGTGGGGCTCCTTTTTCCTATGTATCACTTCAGAGTCACTGTTTAGTTCCAAAAGATCCTGCAAGCAGTAGTACACCTCCATGTCTGGGACTGATGCCCCAGATAGTGTAAAACTTTAACCTTACATTTACATTCAACTGTGAACCTTTTGTTTCTGCCCAGGTGACAGAAAAAATAAAATACAGCCAATGACACTTGATATGAGCCCACTGTTTTTTTTTGTAATTGTAGGTTTAGCTCCAAAAAACAAACATAGATTAAAGCCAAGGAAATATTTGTTGTGTTTGTGTATCTTTAAGTGTGAATGTGTCTTCATCAGTAAAAATGTTAAGCTTTCGATAGATTTACAGTTAATCACAGTGCCTCTTTTATAACAAAAGGAAATTACTGAATTACAGTTTGAGAATTGTTATGTATTACAAAACATTTCACAGCAATCTACACAACTAACATCCATCCATCCATTATCCAACCCGCTATATCCTAACTACAGGGTCACAGGGTGCAAGGCAGGAAACAAACCCCGGGCAGGGTGCCAGCCTACCGCAGACACAACTAACAACTTCATAGTATTGACACATAATTAATAATTAATCTAAAATAAAAACAGTACTGCAAAATCTTTGAATTAAACTAAAGTAGAATTTGGGATTTAGTGTTTTTTCTTTTATTTGTTTACATTTACTGCTGGCTAACATATTATTCCAAGCTGTTTTTTGTATGAGACACAATTCACTTGTTCTTAAGTTTTAATCCTGTCAGCCATCTGTCAAGCACTGTCCTGTCATTCATTGTGGTTCCTTTGGACATTACTTTTTGTGCACTTTACAAAAAGCATAATTTTAAAACTGCCTGTAATTGTTTCCAGCTGCAGCGCAGTTTATGCTTGTCCTCTGGGCCTAATGAGAGAGTATGCCAAGATGGATTGAGACAGGATCAACAGTGCTTAACGGTATAAAGAAAAAGCAAGCAAAATGTCCATTTTATGTGAGAGATATAGCTTGTGTAGAACAGAAACCTAGCACATCACTGTTGTACATATAAATACAAAAAAAAGTCACAAAAATGTCAACAAACAGAATGATAATTATATTTTTTGCAAAGGTGCATGTGTATCAGAGTGTTCTTTTCAGGTAAGGCCACCTCTTTTTCCTTTCCTTTTAAGATCCTCCTTTCCTGCATTCAGTGTTCCTGTGTGATCTAGTGGTCAATGCAGAGAACTATAAATGTTAAAATATGTCAACAAATATACCATACTTACATTTGTATGTTTGAGTTTTCATTGTGCACTGGGGTGAAGATGACTGTGAAAAGGCATTATGTAAAATAAAGTTACTTTCCTTCTTTTGCTAATGCATAACATGTTAAAGTGTTTTCCTTTGTTCGTGTTGGCAGTTTTGTGCCTTAGTAATCATCAAAGCAATGTTTTCTATAGATTTAGCCCCTGTTAGGGATAGCAATTGCAAATTAGTCTAATGGGGGGAGGCAGGCAAAGAAAAATCCATACCAAAACAAAAATACAATAGTAAATGTAGAAAAAAAGATTTTTAAACATTTGTTAAAGTAATAAAAATTTACTTATGTTACAGATGCAGCCATGCACGGTACAACTTCTACTCGCAGTATTTAATGTGTGATTGACTAGGTTATGTGATTGGCTTGAAGAATGACCTAAAAGTGGCTGGTACCTTTTGATAATAAAATTGCTTCATTATTAAAATCATTTAATAGGGAATTTTACAGCTACTAGATCACTTGCTATAGTTACTTTGGAAAACTTTTTGAAGTGTATGTTCTAACTATATTGTACTTTATAAAAAGTTATAATGTTTTTTACTTTCTCTGAGCAATTGTCAATCTAACTACATATTTAACCATCTACATAACTATCTAAATATTGTACACATGTATACAGTGTTGTTACTAAAAGTACTACTATTACTAAAATATAGTTTATTTGTAAACATTGCAATAAATTTGATTTGTTTAGTTGTAAGTTTTTAATGAGAAGTTTAGCACTACGGTGGTTTAAATAGGGCTCAATTCTAGCATGAGGTAACTGTATTTGTCTTAACAATTAAAAAAAATTAATGAACAAATAAGCATTTTTTAAAAAACAAAAAGTGAATAATATGTGCAGTATTGATTTTTGGCTTTAACTTGTCCATCCATCCATTATCCAACCCGCTATATCCTAACTACAGGGTCACAGGGGTCTGCTGGAGCCAATCCCAGCCAACACAGGATGCAAGGCAGGAAACAAAAAAACCCCGGGCAGGGCACCAGCCTACCGCAGGGCTTTAACTTGTACTTACTATAATTAATCATTGACTTAAAAGTCAATAAAACTTAAAGTCTAATGAAAACTGAATTATAACAATGTTTCTGATATTAACTAGCTGAATGAGATAATTAATAACATCTCATACTGTATCTTCACTGATTGCATTTCAAAATATTGTTTTGTGTGTGTGGTTATTTCCAATAATAGTGTTCTTACCACTGTATAGTACATTTTAGAAAAAGTTGAAACATCATACCGTACATTTTATGAAGACCTGAGTATATACATTATATTGTCAGATTAAATAAATTAAAACTATTACCCATTGAGATGTAAGCCACCAGATTAAAGACTGTAATGCATAACATATTTAGGAAGACGATGAAATTTGGTTGAGTATATTTTCATAAAATATTTATTTACAGTATTTATACAATCTACAGTGATGCATTTTATGGTTTAATCTTGTAATGTGCCCTTGAATGTTTTGGAAGGCACAATTAAATAAAATGTGCTATTATTACTGGTTTTTTTTCCAAAATAAATTTACTTAGAATTTTCTCTGTGAGGGTATAAGTCTGAAAAATGCCCATCACATTCACGTATTACATAATAATTACAGTTAAAAGCCAATGAAAGTCTAAACAATGTCTAACTTAAGTTTTATAATTTAAGAAAAGATTATCGGTGAGCCTTGACCGCAGGTCTTAATGATAGCATGCCATTTCAACATTTCACTGCTCCACTGGATGGGTTTTCAAGCTTGTGCAGTCACACTTCTGAAAATTTCTTAAGCAACACGATTGTGTGCAGTGTGGATACATCTGTACAGATCCCACATATTTAAGTATTATAATTTCTAAGTGTAACAAGAAGCATCTGTTACTCATGTAGTTTTGCTGTTTATTTATTTATTTTTTTGACATGAACTTTTCATTTTCAACATCAGATCTATAATGGGTTTGGTAATTTAAAAGTTGATTTTTATTACTTATGTTTTCATCTCTTGGTCACCTTGCTTAAAATAATGTTTGAAAATGTATGTGTCAACATTTTTATCAACAAACTCTTGCAACTGAACAAATAAACCATAGAGGGAAAAAACACTAAATGAAAACTTCAGACAAAAAATATGTACAGTCAACTCCAGAAATATTGGCACCTCTCAAAAAAGTAAACAAAACATTAATATAATATAGATAATACTACAATTATTCTAAAATTCCTAAAATGTTTGGAGAAATTGTTGACTATTTATTTAATAGAAACAATTCCTGCAAAAGTGTTGTTACATCTTTGGAATAGTTTATCTTGTCAAAAACATATGTGGCAAAATTATTGGCACCTTTGAAGAATGCTATAAATAAGACCAAATAAAATAATGCATCTTTGGGGAAAAATGTTTCTTGATGTTTCTTTTGGTGTATATGAATTGTTGTCTATGGCCATTTCCTGTTTCACTGGGGTATAAATATGAGGTAACACACAGGTCAGATCCTTTTGTCATCCATCAACAAGTGTAAAGCTAAGGAGCTCTCAACTCAAATAAGAAAAAAAAAGTTGTTGAGACCCATAGATTGGAGAATGGCTTCAAATAAACAGGTTTTCAGTAAGCACAATCAGGGCCATAGTAGAGAAGACAGGAATTTTCTGAGTTCCTAAAGCGCCTGAATGTTACACTGTGCAAATATTTTTAAACTTGTTAAAGTCTGTCTCTGTTTTGAATGGTTGAACACTGACGACTAAGATTTGCCAAACAAATTAAACTTTTGGAAGGCAGCTACAGTATGCATATTAGTATTTTGCTTGATTGTATCAAAATAAATCATTATATCATTTTCTGTTTTCCTTCTGATGGACAAAGCTGTCTAATTTATTTTTGTTAGTGATAAGCAGTTGAGTATCATTTCACATACAGTTCAATTGTGACATGTAAAACTCACTAAAAGGGTTTTTTTTTATTGATTTAGTAAATATGTAACAGACTGCATATTTTCTGCACAAAGTTGAAACAAAGTGCACCACTGTGAATATCACTGAATTTTCATCTCAGGATAACAAATTACATGGGAATCCACCGCTTGCCAGCCTAGCAATTATCCTTTTCAATTTCTTGATTTGGCTTTTTTTCCTTTTTAAAAGTACTGGACTCAAAGTTCTACTGTGGCCGGGTACAGGAAATATAGGTTGTGAAAACTGGATATTTTAATTGCACTTCCCAACTTAAATTGAGTGCCAATTATTGGCCCTATTTCAGGCAGACAACTTAAACAATTATTAGACAGGGCCTTCTTGGTGGCCAGGCTTCTTGTATTATGCAGAATGAAAGGGGCGGGGCTAATATCATTTGTCAGCTGTTTCTCGGAGCTGCAGGGAGAAAAGGAGAATATGTAGTTAACGACAGTGCCTCCTTTTGCCCAAGTGAGTTATCAGATACCTCGAGCAAGCAAGCAAGGAGGTCTTCTGATGTATACACGTGACTCTAGGCATAAAATCAGTTATTGACTGGAATCCTTTCTTACAAAAGACAGTGAGTATTTTGTAGTAAAAATCAATCATTGACTGGAATCTTTTCATACAAATGACAGTAAAAATATATTTTATTATGAACACTTGTTTTATGCTTGAGAAAAGAGGATGCTGGCTGTGCAAATACATACCCACTAAATAAATGGCCCTCATGCACCAGTCAGATTTCCTTATGTGTCTGGTCTTAGTATTCGTACATAGTATATTATGAACACAAACTTAATTTTAACTACAACTGTCAAATATAAATTTGAAGTTACAATATATATGAATTTATTTTATGTGTTGCTTTTCATATTAGGAATAAAATTCAAGTCGACTTTGTGTTCCTGCAGTCAACACACTCTGAACCAACCTGTGTGTGGTGTTCCTGCTGTGTTGAGTAGAGGGCAGTATGCATGGAAGGAAGGGGGTGAAGGCAGAAGGAATGGTAGAAAGAGGATCGTTGGGTTGAGGTTGAGTTTGTCAATAAAAGGATTTTGGTAAAGGAGACTACGTGCTGTTTGTACTGGCTGAATACACAACACTGTGCTGCCAGATGTATAATCAGGTTCGGGCTTCAAGCAAAGTTTACATAGAGATGGCACTAATGACAAATTGACTACAATGTATTTATGCTGAAAACAAAATAATAATAGATTAATTTTCTAATTACAAAATGAGAGTTCTTTAATTTTGTATGTTACATATGTATGTACTGATTTGCTGTTGTCCTGAGTTTTGCACGTCATTCCTTGATCCTTTAAATCTTAATGTAAATTTTTAATTTAAGACCCATTCAATTCTCTGTCCTTTGCACGTCCTTCACTGTATGGTGTATATTCAACTAAACCTTAAATGCAAAAGAAGTTATGTTTGCTGTTTCCAGATAAAAAAACAAAGCATTCAACATTGCATAATTTATGTATTGGAGATATTTTGAGGTTGGGTGCTGATTTTCTGTAAGTTATCCCTTGCAATTTTAAAATCAGAAAACTTGTCACTTCTAGATTAAGTCTATTTGAAGTTTTGAAGGATTACTTTGTGTCATCATTAGTATTAAATAATGATGAAAAAAATACTTAAAGACCATCACAATACAACCTTAAGAATTTTCATTTATTTAATTTGGAGCATTAAAAGAGTCACAATGACTTAATGTCTGTGCATATCCAGCGCTACTGACTCATTTACCATAGTCACTAGTTCACAACAACAACAACAACAAAAACCGTCATTGTAAATCTAAGAATTTCTGGCAGTATAATTTGCTAAACAAGCAGGTTAACATGCCACAACACTTTTCCTGTGATTTAAGCTGCTTTGTGAATGCAGAGATTCCAGGTTTTTTTTTTTTTGAAGTACTACATTTTCATGTGTGTTCTCGTCAAGCAGTAGTGTATATGTCATTATCTCATCATGCTTTAGAGATGTATCACAAAGAAACAAAAAAGTAAAAATAACTACAATTACAAAAAAAGCAAATACAATACAAATGTTCTTGTGTGTCTTTTGTTGGTAATGTACCACTAATTTGACGAGACATGCAAGAAATAATTTAATGCTTTTATGTACCCATGACAATTAACTTGAATTTGAAATACAGACATCTATGTGAACCTAATATCTCTCAATCAGACAGGGTTCTTCACCACTGGGCAAGCAGTATGGTATTATTTGCTTCCTTGGTTACTTTAGCACGAAAAGATTCTGTCAACTGTAGAGAGCAGAAAGGCTTTTTTAGTGCAGCTTCAAGAGTTAATGATAAGGAAAGAAATTGACTGATCTGTGGTGAAACTGAAATATCTCGTATTACCATAGTGTTTTCTGAGTCTGCTTAATACTCATCAGGGTTGCAGGGGGCTGCAGCCAATCCCAGCAAGGCAGGAACAATCCATTGGGCATGGCACCATTTTATTGCAGGGGAACACACTCGGACACAAGCACACACACACACACACACCACACATGCTTTAGGACCAATTTAGTGTTTGCCAATCCACCTAACCTTATTGTTTATTAAAATGAACCTGCCCCTAACATTTGATAGTTTAGTGAAGCAAGATATTTATTCCAGTTGCCAAAAATTACAATTAGGTTACACCTTTCATTTTTTTTAATTGAAATTTGGACTCTATCTACTGTGGTATAGATATTAAAAACATGTATAAAATTAGTATGAATTTAAATAAATATCATTAAAATGATATGTTTATTCTTTCTTAAATAAAAAAAAAATGTTTCACACACTATGGCTTACTACATTAAATTTTATTCTCATATATTTCTTGTTGAAAATGTAGCACCATTCATTACTCTGTAGTAAAAGTACTTATATCAGTACTCTGTATCAGCCTACAGCATTCCTTCAGTACTTGGTATTGGCATCAGTGTTATAAAGTGGTATTAGTGCACCCCAGCACCAACTCCAGACATTGTTCTAATATTATGTTTCACCCCACATCAAACCAAACATAAAAGATTGACAATATGCAATTTGAAACATTTTGCCAATTACAGTATACACTAAGAAATATACTTTAGACTGAATATTTTTCTTATTATTAGAACTGATAGTTTAATATATTCCATATATCCATTAAAGTTAAACATCTGCACTGTATGATGCACCATTGCATTACAGGAAGTAATGTATGAAAACACGATTTCACTCTTACACACACTAGGATAATAAAAAACACTCTGAGAATATATAAGTATTAATATAGTATTTTTTCAATGAAATTACCATTCTGTGAAGAATTCTTGTTTAAGGAATATTACTTAAATTAATGCACATTTACATATATTTAGTTTGCATACTGTTAAATTATCCATCTTACAAATCATTTTAAGTACATAAATAGAAGCTCTAAGGAACCATGACAACCGTAAACTGCACGTGCTGCTTGGATTGTTCCATAAATGCTGACTAAGGTTGTAAAGTAGTAAAAACAAAAATAGTTAAAATTACAAATGAATCAAATACCGCATACTGGGTATGCTCTCAAACATGTTAACCAGTTTGTGCAACAAATACTATGGCTGTAGTGTAATGCACAACTTGTGTCCCTGGTTTAAATTTTTGCCAAATCTGCACATTTTGTTGTGTTTGGAAGTTTAATTCACAAGCAAATTATCACATCTCTATTGCTGTGTAACATGCTAAGGACTGCCACCAGCAGCACCAGTTTTTACTGGAGTGGACATTTAGCTACACTGTGTCCCTGCTGAGTTAAAATGCATGCAAAAATATGCAAGAATAGATTAATATAACTATTAATATTGCCAAGCATAAAAATGACATTGTATTAATTACTTTATTCCCATCTTTGCAGTCACTGAATTTATTTCCCTCCGTGGCGTTTGTAGAATAAATTAAGCATGGGCAGTAGAAATAGGGAACAAGTATGTTATTGATTAGAATGAAAGATAAAAACATTAGATAACATATTTAGGTCAGGGTTTTTGTGAAACAAATGAAATCAAAACTTGTCAAAGCTGACCTTCAGCAAGTGTCCAAAAATGGATTTCTATATACTGATAAGCAAAACAGATTATTATCAATTTAATTTACAATCTAATGCTGTGAATCTCTATTGTCAAACCAATCTGTGCATCTGCCTTAGGAATATAATGTTAAATGAAACAAGGAAAATATGTTTTTCTTCCACTTGTGGATCATATTAGGTGGCCTATGGCCTTTTATTAAATCTACAGAGAAATGTCCAACAGATTCAATAAATAGTTCAAGTGGTAAAGTATGAAAGGATCTTATATTCAAACTGTGACTGTTTCTTTACTTGCTTTAAGAACAGGCAAATCCATCCATTCATATGCACTTTCAGATGTACAGTATGCTAATGTCTTTAAACAGTTTATTCTAAAACACTGTTCCATTTTAAAAATCAGTCTATTATTTTTTCCCCCAGTAGCTGTGTGCATCTTCTTTCAATTCAAGCATCAGATGTTTTGTGACAAAATACCAAGTCAAGTAAAAAATGTTTCCTTGAGTATTTGATATTCATTAATTCAGGTATGGCTAATACCCCAATTAACTCAAGATTAAAATTATTATTTGTAATGTATGCCTTACATTTAGACATGTTGACTTTGTAAAAGCCAAGGAGCCTTTTAACTACTTGTTGCCTAAGCCCACTACTAACTTTTGGAAAATACTGTAATCAGATAAAATACATACTTACTCCAAGGTTGTAGTGTAAAATCATCCAGGAAATCACAAAGAGTCCTAAAATGACTCCACAGTCAAAATACACTGTAGAAAAAGGGGCAGCAGTGGAAAAAGGAAAAGCAGAAACCAAGAAGAACATAAATGATTGTCTCTATTTTGCCAAGAAGCACTCGGGTGATGCCCAAGGCATTTGTAAAAGAGCTCTATAGGAGATGAAAGTTGGACCTTTTATATGTCATGTGCCTCACTGTTTCCAGCATAACACAAACACAGTACTCCAGAGTGAGGACATCATGATTTGATGTTTCAAGATAACTTCCCATATTTGATGGAACAATACTGCAAATTCTGCTCTGTATCAGAAAATTGTGCAGATATCTGTACTGAATTATAGTTGGGTCAGCTAACACAAAAGGAAGTCCTCATCAGAATAGCTGAAAGAAGCAAAATCAAAGGCTTCGACTGGACCAAATGTAAACCCATTAGGGGTGTCGAGGCAGTACCTAAACATCTTACTCAAAAATCTATCAATGTTTTTGAATTCAAGCAGTTCTGAAAGGAAGAGATGCGTAAACTTTCTCCACAGCAAAATTAAAGACAAGCATTGAATTATAGGGATTGTTTGGTTGCAATCATTACAGCATTAAGTTTAAAAGAACAATGACTTTTTCACGCAGTGTCAGTTGGAGTTGTATAATCTTATTGATTCAATAAATTACATGTGTAAAAAATGTGTTATTTCTTTATTCAGGTAGGTGGTGCAGTGGGTAACGCTGCTGCCCCACAGTTAGGAGACCCGGGTTCGCTTCCCAGGTCCTCCCTGCATAGAGTTTACATGTTCTCCCCATGTCTGTGTGGGTTTCCTCCGGGTGCTCTGGTTTTCTCCCACAGTCCAAAGACATGCAAGTTAGATGCACTGGCGATTCTAAATTGTGCTTGGTGTGTGTGTGTTTGCGCGCCCTGCCTGGGGCTTGTTTCCTGCCTTGCGCCCTGTGTTGGCAGGGATTGGCTCTAGCAGACCCCTGTGACCCTGTAGTTAGGATATAGCGGGATGGATACAGTAGATGTTTACTCAGATGCCTTTTATTTAATATTAGATTTTGGTTGAAGACCTGAAATTCTGAAAAAGATAAATACTTTTTGACAGCCTTATAAATAATTTTAACTTTTCATTTATTTTTTCTTTGTGCCTTGGATGGCCAATGAATAAATAATACAGTCCACAACTTAAAAGAAATTGTAATGGACCATCCACATAGCACATAGCCATTCGACTGTGTCATGCCTTTTCTAATCATGCCAATCCTTATCCTTTTACCCTATAGTTATAAAAGACACAGTGGCATAGGGATAGTATTTTTATATAATCATTATTATATTGGGTGTATAGTTCTGGGTCTTGAACCTACAGTGGGATGCAAAAGTTTGGGTAACCTTGTTAATAGTCATTATTTTCCTGTATAAATCGTTGGTTGTTACGATAAAAAATGTCAGTTAAATATATCATATAGGAGACACACACAGTGATATTTGAGAAGTGAAATGAAGTGTATTGGATTTACAGAAAGTGTGCAATAATTGTTCAAACAAAATCAGGCAGGTGCATACATTTGGGCACCACAAAAAAGAAATGAAATCAATATTTAATAGATCCGCCTTTTGCAGAAATTACAGCCTCTAAACGCTTCCTGTAGGTTCCAATGAGAGTCTGGATTGTGGTTGAAGGTATTTTGGACCATTCCTCTTTACAAAACATCTCTAGTTCATTCAGGTTTGATGGCTTCCGAGCATGGACAGCTCTCTTTAACTCACACCACAGATTTTCAATTATATTCAGGTCTGGGGACCGAGATGGCCATTCCAGAACGTTGTACTTGTTCCTCTGCATGAATGCCTTAGTGGATTTTGAGCAGTGTTTCGGGTCGTTGTCTTGTTGAAAGATCCAGCCCCGGCGCAGCTTCAGCTTTGTCACTGATTCCTGGACATTGGTCTCCAGAATCTGCTGATACTGAGTGGAATCCATGCGTCCCTCAACTTTGACAAGATTCCCAGTCCCTGCACTGGCCACACAGCCCCACAGCATAATGGAACCACCACCATATTTTACTGTAGGTAGCAGGTGTTTTTCTTGGAATGCTGTGTTCTTTTTCCTCCATGCATAACGCCCCTTGTTATGCCCAAATAACTCAATTTTAGTTTCATCAGTCCACAGCACCTTATTCCAAAATGAAGCTGGCTTGTCCAAATGTGCTTGAGCATACCTCAAGCGGCTCTGTTTGTGCTGTGGGCGGAGAAAAGGCTTCCTCTGCATCACTCTCGCATACAACATCTCCTTGTGTAAAGTGCGCCGAATGGTTGCACGATGCACAGTGACTCCATCTGCTGCAAGATGATGTTGTAGGTCTTTGGTGCTGGTTTGTGGGTTGACTCTGACTGTTCTCACCATTCGTCGCTTCTGTCTATCCGAAATCTTTCTTGGTCTGCCACTTCGAGCCTTAACTTGAACTGAGCCTGTGGTCTTCCATTTCCTCAATATGTTCCTAACTCTGGAAACAGACAGCTTAAATCTCTGGGACAGCTTTCTGTATCCTTCCCCTAAACCATGATGGTGAACAATCTTTGTCTTCAGGTCATTTGAGAGTTGTTTTGTGACCCCCATGTTGCTAATCTTCAGAGAAAATTAAAGGAGGAGGGAAACTTACAATTGACCCCCTTAAATACTCTTTCTCATTATAGGATTCACCTGTGTATGTAGGTCAGAGGTCACTGAGCTTACCAAGCCAATTTGAGTTCCAATAATTAGTTCTAAAAGTTTTGGAATCAATAAAATGACAACGGTGCCCAAATTTATCCACCTTCCTGATTTTGTTTGAACAATTATTGCACACTTTCTGTAAATCCAATAAACTTCATTTCACTTCTCAAATATCACTGTGTGTGTCTCCTATATGATATACTAGCAAAACACCCGCGCTTCGCAGCGGAGAAGTAGTGTGTTAAAGAAGCAATGAAAAAGAAAAGGAAACATTTTGAAAATAACGTAACATGATTGTCAATGTAATTGTTTTGTCACTGTTGTGAGTGATGAGTGTTGCTGTCATATATATATATATATATATATATATATAAATATATATATATATATATTTACACACACACACATAAACATATATATATACATATCTATACATATACACATATATATACACACACACATATATACATACATATATAT
>JANRMT010062832.1:5447675-5522488 GCA_026402145.1 Polypterus bichir lapradei | reverse complement strand
AAAAAACAGCTTCCAGTTATGACCATTACGTGTAGAATTTCGAAATGAAACCTGCCCAACTTTTGTAAGGAAGCTGTAAGGAATAAGCCTGCCAAATTTCAGCCTTCTACCTACACGGGAAGTTGGAGAATTAGTGATGAGTCAGTCAGTCAGTCAGTCAGTCAGTCAGTCAGTGAGTGAGTGAGTGAGTGAGTGAGTGAGTGAGGGCTTTGCCGTTTATTAGTATAGATTTAACTGACATTTTTTATTGTAACAACCAACGATTTATACAGGAAAATAATGACTATTAACAAGGTTACCCAAACTTGTGCATCCCACTGTATGTAATAGTTTTCACTTTGCCTTTTACTGTTTTGCATCATGGTTTTATTTCTGCGGCTGGTGGTAAAAATTAATAAAATCAATAAAGTGCTATCTATTTGTTTATGATTATTTTATATTATCCATGACCATTTTACTAAAATTATTATTACTTAATGTATTATTAATGATCTGATAACATAAAACTGATTGTCATGCAAATAAAACTATTCTTATATTTGAATTTATAGAAACCGGAGAGAGATAGGCAGAATAATATTCATAAGCACGTTTGCCATTGTCTGGGGAGATAAAAACTTTCCTTGGGATATTTGTCATCTTTAGATTATCAGATTTTCAACCAAACTCAATTAAGGTTGAGACAATTAAGGGAGAGAAATGTGTAAAACATATTAAAATTAAAATAAAAATATCTAAAAAGCTCTTTTTGCCCAAATCCTGTTGTTTATGCCTTTACCAGTATTCCATTTTCATGATCATGTTCTTCACCACTTTAGAGCCTGCTGTAATTTTGGTTTTCATCTAAAAGATTTTTCCTACTAAATATTACTGTCACTAGGTCTAGAGTTAATGATTGAATCTTTATTTATTGTATTATTTCTTTTCTACTTAATTTATTCTCCCTATTGACTTAGTGGTTATTGTTGCTGCCTCATGGATCCAGAACCCACATCTGATATCAATATAATAATCATTTGCATTGCCTTCCCATGTCTACACTTTCTTCATTAGGGTGATCCGGGCTTTCTTCCATACCTGAATCACATGTGTGTTAGGTGGATTCTCCAGTGTAATTTGTCCCTGTGTAAGTGTGTGTGTTAGCAGGTAATGTGGTAGACTGGCACCACTTTCAAAACTCATGCCTTGTGTGGAGAAAAACTTTCAGTTGAGATAAGTGTGTTTGAGAATGATATATTCACCTATTCCACATGTTTTTGTAAAACTTACAAATATGAATAGGGTGGCACAAAGTAAAGCTACATTTATTGACTTAAGTGTTCAGCTGCCTCAACTAACTTTAGCATCATGTATATTTAATTTCATGGACTATGTGCTGCTTTTCTACAGCTTCTGGATGAAAGGCTTCAGACATTAAAGAGACTCCTTATTTTTGGAACTATGTTGACAATTTCAGTCTCCCACTTACAGTGCGATCAACTGATGCACTTTTAAATCCTGTCATCTGCAAGGTTTTCACTTGTCAAATGCTGAGATGAGAAAACGATCCGCTGAGGGCAATAACAGACACTGATTCAGACTTTTTTTTTTTAAACACTACCATTCCATTCTCAAGCCTGCTATTTTCTCTTATTTAAACACCATTTTTTGTTTACAAACTTTTTGTGCAGACTTAGTAGTGCTAATATATTTGGAAGAAATATAGCCAGTCTATAGTTTTTTTTCAGTTTATTTATATTTTGCCCTGCGGCTATTTGTAGCATTGTCTTTTAGAAGCATAACTATGGTATGCTTCACAGCAGCTCTCCTGTCTGCACAAAAACTTTACATACTGCATACTTTGATGAAACTATCCTGCAACTTACATTGCCATATAAACTGCAGATCATTCCAAGAAACATTCCAGAGCCATGAGGCTCAAAGACTTCTCTAAGTCTACTGTGGCATGTTTCAGTTCTTTTGACCACAGCCAAATTGGATATTTTTCCTTACAAAGCCATCCAAGTGGAAAAAAAACAATTCATTTCATGCATTGTCCCAACACAGAATGAACAAATAACTTTAAATTCACATTTTACCATGTCGGTTGTCTGTCTTTCTTAACCATTTGGCCTTTCTCAACTTTCATCTCCTCTGGATTTGTTATCCCTTCCCCATCCTTTCATATTTCTGCTTACTCCACTTGGGAGACAATCCTGGTAAACAGTCTTCTTCTTCTTCTTCTTCTTTCGGCTGCTCCTGTTAGGGGTTGCCACAGCGGATCATCTTTTTCCATATCTTCCTGTCCTCTACGTCTTGCTCTGAGACACCCACCACCTGCATGTCCTCTCTTACCACATGCATAAACCTTCTCTTAGGCCTTCCTCTTTTCCTCTTGCCTGGCAGCTCTGTCCTTAGCATCCTTTTCCTAATATACCCAGCATCTCTCCACTGCACATGTCCAAACCAACACAATCTCACCTCTCCGACTTTGTCTCTCAACTATCCAACCTGAGATGACCCTCTAATGTACTCATTTCTAGTCCTGTCCATTCTTGTCACCATCCAATGCAAATCTTAACATCTTTAACTCTGCCACCTCCAGCTCTGTCTCCTGTTTTTTGTCAGTGCCACTGTCTCCAATATCACTACCATCCTGTAGACCTTCCCTTTCACTCTTGCTGATACCCATCTGTCAAAAATTACTCCTGACACTCTTCTCCATCTATTCCACCCTACCTGCACTCTCTTCTTTACCTCTCTTCCACAATCACCATTACTATGTACTGTTGATTCCAAGTATTTAAACTCCTCCACTTTCACCAACTCTACTCCCTGCATCCTCACCATTCCACTGACCTCCCTCTCATTTACACACGTTTTCTGTCTTGTTCCTACTGATCTTCATTCCTCTCCTCTCTAGAGTATATCTCCACCTCTCCAGGGTCTCCTCAACCAAATTAGCCAACTTAATGAATTTTCTTTTTTTCTTTTTCTTTTCAAACTGGAATTGACTTTCATATGTTTTTCCAAAGTACAATTTTCTAGTTACTCCTATTCTGTAGTACATTTCTTTTGATATTTATTCTGCTAATAATTGTTATTTGTTGCTTGGTTGCAAACGAGTACTAATTCTGTAAAAATACTTTCTGCCAATAGCTGATTGATCCATTCATTTTTGAACCAACTATATTTACTCATGTTTAAGTTCTCCCACAGATAAGTCAGGGCTTGATTTTACTGTATAATTTCCGGTATTTTATAATGTCAGTCGTATAAATCGAATGTGGAAAACTCAAGCTATTGGTCCAAGAGATTATGATATGCTAACACCCACCTGATTGAGTAACCACGGAGCACACTGCCTTTTTTTCTATGTATTGTGCCTACATGACCACATGGTAATACCCAAACTATTCTGAAGCAACGTTTGCACTGTTTTGTGTTTTTTGTATCTCACACCCTCATACACCTTTATCATAAATGCATCCCTTATCTACAATGGAGCATTTGATCAGAAGAAAATATGAAGCTGGTTTTAAATTAAAAGTTGTTGAAGTGGCAAAAGAAATTGGTAACTGCACTGCTGCCACAAAATTCAAGGTGTCTGAGAAACTGGTGCGAGATTGGAGTAAGCAAGAATATGTGAAAAAAAAAAATAACTGTTGTTTTTTCGATTGGGTGTATAATTCGGGGTCTGGTTTTCTGATTGATTTTTTGGGTTTCAAAATCTGACTTATACTTGAGTATACAGTGCATCCGGAAAGTATTCACAGCGCATCACTTTTTCCACATTTTGTTATGTTACAGCCTTATTCCAAAATGGATTATATTCATTTTTTCTTCAGAATTCAACACACAACACCCCATAATGACAACATGAAAAAAGTTTACTTGAGGTTTTTGCAAATTTATTAAAAATAAAAAAACTAAGAAATCACATGTACA
Organism: Polypterus bichir lapradei; assembly: GCA_026402145.1. NCBI lineage: Eukaryota > Metazoa > Chordata > Cladistia > Polypteriformes > Polypteridae > Polypterus > Polypterus bichir. The sequence goes on along the minus strand of JANRMT010062832.1, from coordinate 5,518,561 downwards.
TAAGTATTCACAGCCTTTGCCATGAAGCTCAAAATTGAGCTCAGGTGCATCCTGTTTCCCCTGATCATCCTTGAGATGTTTCTGCAGCTTAATTGGAGTCCACCTGTGGTAAATTCAATTGATTGGACATGATTTGGAAAGGCACACACATGTCTATATAAGGTCCCACAGTTGACAGTTTATGTCAGAGCACAAACCAAGCATGAAGTCAAAGGAATTGTCTGTAGACCTCCAAGACAGGATTGTCTCGAGGCACAAATCTGGGGAAGGTTACAGAAAAATTTCTGCTGCTTTGAAGGTCCCAATGAGCACAGTGGCCTCCATCATCCGTAAGTAGAAGAAGTTTGAAACCACCAGGACTCTTCCTAGAGCTGGCCGGCCATCTAAACTGAGCGATCGGGGGAGAAGGGCCTTAGTCAAGAAGGTGACCAAGAACCTGATGGTCACTCTGTCAGAGCTGCAGAGGTCCTCTGTGGAGAGAGGAGAACCTTCCAGAAGGACAACCATCTCTGCAGCAATCCACCAATCAGGCCTGTATGGTAGAGTGGCCAGACGGAAGCCACTCCTTAGTAAAAGGCACATGGCAGCCCGCCTGGAGTTTGCCAAAAGGCACTTGAAGGACTTTCAGACCATGAGAAACAATATTCTCTAGTCTGATGAGACAAAGATTGAACTCTTTGGTGTGAATGCCAGGCGTCACGTTTCGAGGAAACCAGGCACCGCTCATCACCTGGCCAATACCATCCCTACAATGAAGCATGGGTCAACGACACTAAGCACACAGCCAAGATATCAAAGGAGTGACTTCAGGACAACTCTGTGAATGTCCTTGAGTGGCCCAGCCAGAACCCAGACTTGAATCCGATTGAACATCTCTGGAGAGATCTTAAAATGGCTGTGCACAGACACTTCCCATCCAACCTGATGGAGCTTGAGAGGTGCTGCAAAGAGGAATGGGTGAAACTGGCCAAGGATAGGTGTGCCAAGCTTGTGGCGTCATATTCAAAAAGACTTGAGGCTGTAATTGCTGCCAAAGGTGCATTGACAAAGTATTGAGCAAAGGCTGTGAATACTTATGTACATGTGATTTCTCAGTTTTTTTATTTTTAATAAATTTGCAAAAACCTTAAGTAAACTTTTTTCACGTTGTCATTATGGGGTGTTGATTGTAGAATTCTGAGGAAAAAAATGAATTTAATTTTGGAATAAGGCTGTAGCATAACAAAATGTGGAAAAAGTGATGCGCTGTGAATACTTTCTGGATGCACTGTATACAGTAATCTGGTTTAGTGTTTCAGAGGGGCACAGGCTGTATCCCACATGATGGGAAGGAACAATTAAAAAAAAATCAACTTATCATAGGGCACACTCGCTCAGACATCCTCACTCATTAACACTAATTTAAAGTAATAAATTAAGATATGCATATCTTCGATGTGTGCAGGAAAACAACTGAACTACTAAGAGAAAAACTCAAACAAATGCAATTAAAACACTCTAACTCCACATAGACATCAATCAAAACAACACAGGAACCTGGATCAGTATACCTGTTCTGTAGTAAAAACCAATGCAATTTGTTTTAAATAAATATTATTCTGAAATGTGTTTAGAAAAGTCTTTTAAAAATCTTAGCCTTTAGAATGCAATCAGTTTATTGAAATTAAGTTATTCAAAGTATATATCAATTTTATGACTGTGATTTTATGCAATGATCAGATTTTTACTGTATTTTTCAAAGATGCTTTGCAAAATACAGGGATTTTGTCTGACTTCTTTTTTTCTTATGTATGTTCAGGAACTACATGTAAAAGGTGTCTGAAATTATACAGAAGCTCAAAAATGGCTCATTGTAAATATTAGCCTGCATCATCTCCACATTTTAAATAATGCAAGTAATAAACAGGCAGTTTTCAATTGTTTTAACACTGCTTTTCAAATTTTATAATGTTTAAAGAATTTATGCAGCAGGTGTTATTGTGATGTGCATAGCATTTTAAGAAGGGAAACATTCTCACCAAAAAGGCAGCAAGTACAATAATTACTGGAGAAGTGTTTGAAAAAAATCTGTTATAAATATGCAGCAGATCCATATTTAAAATGATGAATAACAACAGATCCTGACATGCTTGTTTATTATAGGAGTCTGGTTGCTCTATTATTTCATGAGTATGTGAGCCTTTAAAATGGTAAGTTAGTCACTTTCACAATCCAATTAATTTTATTACACCTGTAGAAATGTGTTGAGATTTGTGAGGCTCAACACTTTTTACTGTAACATCTGGTTTTCTCTGTTGTCATGATTTGTCCATTCACGGCCAGCCAGACTTGCAAATACTAAAATTATCTTCCATATATTGTGTTAAATGATACATATTTCAAATTTCTGCTGACTTTTCTTTAAAATACAAAAATAGCAAAAAGACTGGTGTTTATCCTATTCTGTATAGAAGACAGTTTACACTCAGACTGTACCTGAGTCCAGACTTTACCAAGGAGACCGAAATATCAAAAATATTGTAAGAAAAATAATAAAAGGAAGCCATGAAAATGTGGAATTAACGAAACACAAAGTATACCTAAGTAAAATAGCAAACACCTGAAATCTCTCTAGAATACAAGTATACAAGTAGGCCCCTGTCAACCTGCAGGGATAGCTGCCCACTTACCCAATTCATCATCACAATAAATACCCTAATGATAACATCTCTGACGCTCTCCTTAAATTCTGACCCATGCTACAGCTGTCAGTTGAGCCCTTGATCTTGACTAAAACCCAAATGGCCCACTGATTCTGAAGAAGTCTTACACACCATCATGTGGCTACTTCTCAGGCCATCCTCTGGATTACTCCCAAGTTTAGGCATGAGATCTGCAAGCCATTTTGTCATTTTCACAGAACTCTATTGTGCCCAGGACCTGCAATCCTGAGCCCCAAGGATTCTTTAAACAAGCAGACAAGTCTAGGTAGCTTGTCTGCCATAGTACTGAGCAGGAGTCCAGATAAAATTCTTCCCAGGTCTTTCCGGGGAGCTTCTTGAATCCACTACCCAAGGGATGAGCCAGCGGATAAGGACACAACACACAAACATAGCAAGGGGTAGATGAAACAGCGCCTTGGTGCTTTTATTAAAAACAGTCAAAAACCTCAGTGTCCAAATAGTGAAGTGCAGATCTTCAGTAAATAAATAATCCAATAAAACAATGAAAATCTGTGAATATAAAAGCAAGACTTAAAATGAGAATAAAAACCAAAAGACATCGGATCAATGTTCCTTTCACTCATAGACAAGCCCAACACAACTCCTTCTTTGTTTCCCGAGCTCACTCATTGCGTGCTCAGCTAAGGCAGAGACTTCAGCAGCCACGGTCCTCAATGACCCAACTCCCATCTTGGCTGCCACAACTGGCATCGGCCAGAGCGCTCAGGGTCGGTTGTCCTCTTGCCTTCCTTATCGCTCGCTCCAACGAACCACGGATGTGCAGAGAGGATGCTGCTTGAATCTATGTAATAGTTTGCACTTTGCTTTTTACTGTTTTGCATCATGGTTTTATTTCTTAAGCTGCGGGTGGTAAAAATTAATAAAATCAATAAAGTGCTATCTATCTGTCTATGATTATTTTATATTATCCGTGACTATTTGACTGAAATTACTATTGCTTAATGTATTATTAATGATCTGATAACACAAATCTGATTAGAGCACCAATCCTTTGCTCCTTCTTGGTGCTGCCTTTCCACCCCAGCTGGCTGGTTTGTCCTGCTACGCTGTGTAAATGCTGTTTTCACGGTTTTGCTTCTGTTCTGTCTTTCTTCTCTCCTCTTCTGTCCCATGCAGGCTCCTCTTATACCAATACACCTAACAGGGCACAGGTGAGAACACGCAGCACCCTCCAAGGAATTAATGAAGCACCTACCTGACGCGCTAACTCTCATGTGTCTTCACGATCAAGCAGGCACTCCCAGCTATCCTATAAGCAAAGTGTGCTCATGCTTGATTAAAGCCTGCACTCTTGCAGGAGAGATTATTTATTTAAAATCTGGGGCCACGGACCACTTATCACCCTTCCCCTTGCCACCCTGTAGCAGTACTGGAGACTTCCAGTAAGATACCTTTCATTCCCCACTGCCATTCTTCTTTACCTGTTCCTCTGTAAGTAAGAACCTGTCTTGTATAAATTACTGCTCCCAGGCTGTTCTTAACTTTTAATCCAAATCAAGTGCCAAAGGTAAAAAGAAAAAAAAAACAGGTCCATAAAATATTGAATTTTCATGCCTTTAACACTTCACAAGGCTGAGAATCCCTGCTTGATGTAATTGTGGTAGATAATATCACACCTAGTGCTGAGAGTATTTATATGATTATACGGATTATGTGGGTTGACTCTTGCATGTCTGGAATACTGTTCACTGTTTTGGACCTTTATTATTTGAGTGAAACCTACAGAAAGTGGCAATAGTGCTGCCCCTATATCAACAGGTGTAGCTTCAAGCAAAATTGTGTTGCAAATATTGTGACTAGATCAAAATATAATTGCTTTACTTGGAAGAGAGATGTATATCTTGTTTGCTACTACCTTTTTCTAAGTGTGTCAGAATGAAATCATTCAAATGCTTATTGAAACGGAACAGTGGGCAGGAGGGCCAAAAATCCATATTACGATGTAATCAAACATTCTGATGGTTTAGTTGCATACCTGTATAATATGCAGTCATATGCCAATTTATGGCCGACCAAGTTGAGACCATTTGTACTTTTGGCCGAGGGCCATAGGAAAAAAATAGAGCAATGGGGTAATAATGTCCAAGAATTTGCCAAAACCAGCCGCTGCAGGCTGCAAAGACTGTACACCTTTTGTTTATGATTTACTCGCTGTAATGCTGCCAGCAATGTTCCCTCTAAATTTTTTAACCAAAGTACAGGTGTAGAAAATAGATGAGCTGGTACTTTCTGTTTATGACAGTTTTTTCTTCAGTTTCCATTAGAAATACAATGGTCCCTGTGGAGTTTTGGGAGGATGGCTTCGCTGCACTTCCAAACTGCACGGAATGGGAAGTGAGCAGCATGACAACAACTGCGTGGTAATTCAGAAGTGCTGAGCAGCACCCTATAAAAAAGAGCTAAGAGGGAACATAGGTTGCCAGCAATAGAATGATACACTCTGCATAGAAGCAGTGACAGCAGCAGTGTTGGAGTTGCAGAGATATCAGTCTCTTGGTTGTCTTACATCCTGCACTATTGCTGGAACCAGCAAATGGCCATAAACTAAAAATAGTTTAAAAGAAATAAAATACATCAATGCACTTACAATGAGTTCTAATCTTCGGGGCACTGATTGGCCATGCCATGCGGCATTTTTCTGACCTGGTGCTACATGCAGGTGGCACATCTTTTTTGTGTCTGATTGGTGCAGATGGTCTGCAATTTTTTCTTCCATCAAGGAGAACTTTGTAAATAGTAATACGAGGTGAGACACAAAAATTGGGGCTTGGGGCTTTCCTGCAAAAGAATCTGGAGATCGACCAGATGTGAATCATAGAATGAATCATATCCCCTCCTACACACCCTCGCAAACTGCAGACCAGCTAGGTATATCCTGTGAATAGCCCAGTCAGTATTTGCACAACAATCACTACATGAGTTGCTGTGATAATGTTAGGTGAAAAAATCGAACAACGAATCAATATCAAAGTTATTGTAAGTTTTCTCTTTTTCCGTAAAGTAGTTTTTGACTGACAAAAACATTCCTGTCCTCGATCATCCTCCCTATTCGCTCCCTGTGATTTTTACTTGTTCCCAAAAATCAAAAGTGACCTGAAGGGAACACATTTTTCTTCAATGGATGAAGTGAAGACAAAAATGGCAAGCCTGTTGAACAGCCTCAAGCAAGAAGACTTCCAGCACTGTTTCAATCAATGGAAGATACTGTACATATGGAGTGGTGTACAGATCAGGAGGGGGAGTATATAGAAGGTGATGATGTTCAGAATGCTGTAATTCATCGATTTTTTTTTTTACCAAACCAGTTATTTTTGGTCTCACCTCGTAAATCTTTTGTTATTATTTCAAAGGGTCTCATGTGTATTCTGACTCCTGGAGGGCCATTAAAGGTCTGTTTTGATTGGTGCTGCTCCATGTGGCATTAAACATTAAACATTCTTAAACATTCACCCAGCACCACCTTTGCTTCCACGGACAAGGCATGCAGCCACAGAGGCTTGAAGATCGGTTTTGCTACTCCATACTGTCAGTTAATGAATGCGTATCAGTGACCCACACCAGACCCACGGATGCTCAACTACAGTGGCCGCCACACTGGCAATTTGATCAAATAGCCAGTCCCAAATTTGACATACAGCCAATGGCTGGTCCCAAATGGAGCCATATGTTGGCGTATGACTGTATCAGTACGTATTTTTCAGACTGAACCACATTTTTTCATTAATAACAGATGCACTAATGATTAATTGGGCACATTGGTAATGAAATACTTGTTAACAGTCTTTTACTCAGACTGATTCAATAGCAGGTATTCATCTCTTGAACTGATAAGTACAGATTATTGCTCACTCACTTATGCTACCGCTGACCTAACCAAGCAAATACAACACAACACACAGCTTCTTTCTGCTCTGTCTTCCTGTTTGCAATGACACTCCAATCAGGTTGCTGAACCATACAGCTCTCTGGCTAATAAACCTAAAGGGGTAGGCTCACTTACTGTACAGTTAACATACAGGCCCATACACAAAGACATTACTTTTGAAATATTTATGCACCAACAGAAAAATAACAATTACTGTTTCCTTTGACATATAAAGATTGCCATATTTTGTGTTATACGTTTAATGTTGTTTGTAGGTTTTATTCTAATTTTTAGCATGCTGATAAAATGATTTGTATGAAATCCATACTAGAAAACAAATTTTACCTGATATTCTAAACCAGCTGGGGGAACGCCCACTCTTAAATATAATGCCATCCTCCACGACAGGAAAATATCATCTTCACCTAGAGGGTAGCATTGTAGTTAGGAAACGTTTAGTAATCTATTCTAGTGCAGAAAGGTTTCAAGTTAGATTTGAGATCAGGTAAGGTCAGGTGAGGTTGGGGAGCATGTACTGGTACAGCGTGTTGCATGCACGATGGAACAGCTTGTGATCCTGGTTGGCAACCCCCCCAGACAGACACGTGGTCCAATCCCACCCTCTGAAAATGACTGTCTATCTGCTGTAGTTAGCTGTTACATGGGCATCCCCTTGGCCTGGTCCAGCTGGATCACCCTTTGGGAATCGCACCATATGGCTGTAGTGCCATAACTGATGCTCCCTCACAATACAGGTACTGTGTCTCATTCAGGACTCCATGAGCAACTGCTTATTTGACACAAAGTCAAATCAGCAATACCCAAGGATTCTCCAAAGAGACACAGTACCAAAGGAGTCCAGTCTTCATCTCAGGTCAGCGGACAGCATTCATGTCTCCCCACCATATAGCAAAACAGGCAGCACCAGGACTCTAAAGACTCCCCATGCTCTAACAATCCATCTACTGACTTCATAGGTAGAGTCACCAGAGCCATGAATGTCGCCACCAAGGTAAGTAAACCTCTCAACAAGGTCAACACTCTGTCCGCAGACAGACACACTGCTGATAGCCGTGCCCAAGAGATCCTTAAAGGCCTGGATCTTGGTTTTTATCCAGGACACTCGCAAGTCCAGACACTCAGATTCCTTGCTCAGTCTCAAGAGTGCCTTGATCAGAGCCTCCATTGACTCTGAGAACATCACACTGTCAGCAAAGTTGAGATTAATGAATCTCTCTTCACCAATAGATGCCCCACTGGACCACATGACACTGCCCAACACCCAGTCATAGCAAGCATTGAACAGAAAAGGAACAAGAGAAAACCCTGATGAACCCCCAGGATCAACTGGGAAAAACACGGAGGTTCTGCCTCCACTATGCACAGCACTCACAGTACCAGTGTATAGGCCGGCCATGATATCCAGCAACTTTGGAAGGATCCCGCAAAGTCTCAGGATGTCCTACTAGGCAGCTCGATAAACTGAGTCAAAAACTTTACAAAAATTCACAAAGGCTGCAAAGAAACTCTGCCGATATTTGTGCTCAATGAGAACCCTCAGTGCCAGGATACGATTGATGGTAGACTTCTTAGGTGTAAAACCAGACTGCTTTGGTCGCTGGTAGGTGAGCAACTGATCATGGATCCTATTGGGGATGACTCTAGGAAGGACCTTGCCTGGCACAAACAGCAGTATTATCCCCCAGTAGTTGCTGCTGTGACCCGACATTTGCGCGATAAACATATGCGCGCCGACAAAATAGCGCCGATTAAAACGCGCCGACAAAATCGCGAAAGTTTCATTAAATATGAATTACTAGTTTAAAGCATATATAATAATTTTTATTTTAGAAGTCAATATTATGAGGTGCGGCATGCCATCAGCATGGCATGCAGATAGTCCTTAATATCACGCCCTGCATATGTAGGAAGACTTGCATCAACTCTCCACTCTCTTGGCCTCTCTGGCGATTTTGTCGTGGTGATTTTGTCGGTGCACATTTGTCGAAAACCAGTTAGCGGGTTTGTCGGCGCTCATTTGTCGGTCGCGGTTTTGTCGGGGAGCATATGTCTATCGCGCTTTTGTCGGTGAACCGTTGCTGCAATCCAGTCGATTACTCTTCCCTTTCCAGACAGGGATGACAAGTCCCATTTTCTAGTCATTTGGGATGATGCCCATCTCTGAAATTGAAGCAAAGATTGCTTCCAATGCCAGGAGGACAGCCTTACCACCAACCTGGAGAAGTTCACCCTGATACCACAGATCCCTGCAGCCTTCCCTACCCTCAGTGAGATTGGGTGGTTCAGAGCTAATTGGAGTTTAACATCATACCCAGGACTTGAAGTTTGAGATGTCAGGATAAAAGTTGTTTAGATTTTGAAATATTTGCATTTTCTTGCTAAATATTGCCTCCTTTAGTGGTTTTGTAAATCAGTGCTTGTTTTAGCCTACTGTACTATATTTTTGACCCATCCTTAGGCTTCATTTATACAAAAACTGTGTAAAATTATCCTAAATCTGAATGTATAGTATGTTTATTTTCCAAAATGTTCTGAAAAATGTTCATAAAGTGTCTGTATGCATGAATACATTTTCCTAAATCTTTCCACATCATCGTCTGTTCATACAATGCAAATCATCATTAGATTGTGCTCACATTGTCTTCACTCTTTATGCATTAAAGAAAGATCACACATACCATTCAGTAACTTAAAATGCCCTCAGATATTCTTATATGGCAGGATAGCCTAATCCTATAAAATACCATATAAATAGGAAATCAGCCATGATTAACACTGTTAAAATGACAAGTGAAGATCACGTTTGGTGCAAAAATAAACATTTCTCTTCAAATTAGATATACAGCAGGTTCTGATCAAGTTACATACTAGGGGTTACTGGAAGATCAAATATATGGTTTGACAAACTGTGTCAATAGAGAAGGTAGCCAGAATCAGGCAAGTAGGAAAGATCTGACTGAGAACATGCTGAGAAAAAAAAGCTGTCTGGTTTAAGAAGTCCCAATCAGAGAACGAATTTCACCACCACTGGAATAGCATAACTGTGTGGAGAATAGCTCTCAAGGCTGGGATGTCGTTGCTGACAGATATCCATAAAGAGTCATTCATTATTATAATTGAAATAGTCTAATTGATCTCTGAAATCACATTATTTTTTTAATGTGCTCTTGGCCAGGTCTATTGTACACACAGGTCTCCTTTCTTTTCAAAGATTTCTGTCCATTTGTATACTGAACACCACCACTTATTAGTGATGATCAATATTAGGCCCATGAGGTGAATGTTATATTTTATGTAAGAGATATTTGAAACAATCGTGTTTGCTTCTTTGTTTGTTATTACTTTTATGTAAATTTTGTACTATTTGAGAAAGTCTCCCATCTGGAGAAAATAAGAGTGTAATAGCGTACCCAAGCTCATTCATGATGAAAAGTTTGTATGCTTGCTTTTTGAGTTGTGCACATATAAGAATGTTTTCAATGCAATTACAGATTTGACATCCAAATTAGTACAATGATTTTAACGTAAGATCAAATACATGCAATTTTACATCAAATCTTGTTTGTGCAATTGTTTTATAAATGAGGGCTCTGGTCAAATATTTCACCACTGCTATTGTAGAACATTTATTCAAGTATTCCTTCTAATTGCACTTGCAAAACTGCTGGCCTTAAAACATATCAATGCAGTAGAAAACCGCTGTAGAATGCTGCATGGTTATCATAATGTGTATTCTTCTTTAAGTGCTGGCAAAAATGACTCCACAACAGCTATAAAGTTTTTTTAAGTTACTGTATGTTATGTGTGATCTTTCTTTAATGCATAAGGAGTTGTCTTCCAAAGATTACCAGTTAAATGCTAAAGTTTAGCAACAATCTACAGCTGTATAAAAATAACCTTATATGGTTTTGAAGCTCAAGCATAAAAAGGCATTAAGGGCTTGGATTTGCTAATACTGGTGTTTTAGTTTTTTTTTTTTTTTCCTCAGTATTGACTGTATTGAATATAAGAAAACATAAAATAAAAGTTTGTCTAAGGACAATGACACACTACACAACTTTCAGTCAAAGAGCATGTCAAATGTAATAGTCTTAAGGATATCAGATTACATGCCATAAAATCGTGAGGAATGAACGATTACACAACTGTTTCATGACTTTTCATCAGTTTTACATTTCCAAAGTATCACAAGCTTGACCCATTTTGACAATCAATCGGCACACTGTCTAAATTTTTTGAGGATTAGTGAGTTCAGCCGCTGTCTCAACCTGTCTTTTTTCTTTTTCCATTCTGTCATGGAATGACAAACACAACACATTAAACACATAAACCTCTCCTATGTTTTTACAGTCAACAAAAAATAATTATCTCTCTCTTTCAGCCATGTTGTATGCATTTTATTTCTGGCTGAGCATGCATTGTTTGTCATTTACTTCTGTCATTTACTTCATTTACATTTATTTATTCATCATTTACTTCTGGCTGACTGCTTATTGGTTATGTTGACTGGCAAAATTCACCAAAGCATTTTTTGCAGTGAATATAGTGTTCTTGAGTGGCATTTCTCAACAAATAATTTCTTTTAAATACAACCATGAGGCTTGTTTGGGGAACATTGTTTTCCAGCACCCTATGATGCTTTACAAGGCCAGCATGACATCACAGAGCTGTAGTAGCCATACGCAGAACTTTCACATCTGTGTACTGTAAGATCGCTGCTCAATCTACTCTGCTCATGTGTGATGATGCGATCCGATCCACTCATATTTGCATCCCACACGTTTAAAAAACCAACTTTTGTAGTATTTTCATTTCAGGGGTACATTAGCGGAGAATATTATGAGTACTGCCACTGGACGTATAACACTGATCCCTGTACGCTCACTCACTCTCTTGATGCCACTCTGTGCTATGCATAATTAGCTATGTGCTGCAGCTTCAAGTCAAAACAAGCAGTAAGAGAACCCACTTTCATCAGAAATCACGAGACCCTGTGAAGAAATAATGATAATAATAATAAGATGAGGAAAAGATTTATTAGTATTTACAAGGAATTTGTATCTTCTTGATGGCAGAAAAAAATGTGCAAAACACTGGAAACAAAAACGACAATTGAGTTGCTGGAGTCCTGGAACTGCGATTTCAAACAATGAAATGAATCAGTCCTGCACTACTTTGTGTCAAGGCCAAAATTGGAACTCTGTGAGAGCAATGATATATATTTATTTTTACTTACTATTTTGTGGCCATTTGTTACATTATGTTTGGGGTTACCGTTCCATCAGTGTCTTTTGTTGTTTGAGCAACGGTGATGTAGTGGTTAGCACTGCTGCCTCATAACTCAGCTTACATTTCTGGCCACAACAATCGGCCACACAGTTATCAAAATCATCCCTACCTCTCAGGGACACTTAAAAGACCATTATACCATTATAATCCACTCCAGTTCATCCTTCAGCATTGATTTCAAAGCATTTTCGGAGTTCTGGAAAATTCCACAGCTTTTCTGTGATTTCACCAAACTCATGGCAAGATAAACTCCATGGGGGTTCACTCATCTCTAGTTCTTAATTCACACACACACACACAATCCTACCCCTGTGATATCTGTTTGATTTTGTTGTGGCTAGTCTCAGACCACAATGATTGAATCACTGGGGATGTCACTCTACGGGGACATTACAGTACACAACTGGAGAAGTCATGTAGTGTGACAGGGGCTTAAGTTACCAATCCTGCTCATCCACAACCAGTGGCTCTGGATCAAGCAAAGGTTTTGCATTAAAGATACTTTTTTGGTTGCTCTAATGTTTTCTTGTTTTATGTATGTCACAAACACAAAGAGATATAAATGAAATTTGAAAGTGATTATAAAAAACAAACACAAAAAGAAACAGTCATTAAGGGTATATTACGCCACTGGGATAAGGAAACCTATACTAAATTGTGATATAGAAATTGATTTTACTTCATATATCCCAAACAAATGTGGCATGCTGTGTTGTGCTGCTGGCTCATGAATCCAATATCTTAAGTTCAGATCTATTTCTTATGGCATTGTCTGTGTGGAGTTCTGTTGACATATAGACTAAATGTCCTTGCAATGGCAAGAAAACTATTAACAGTGTACACTTGGGTAATATACTGACGTCGGAAGAATAACAACACTCTCTGAAGCTTCTTGACCAGGGTAAAATACACCAGTCATGCAGTCTCCTTTTTTCTTATAAAAAAAAAACTTTTTACATGTAAATGCGCACTACCGTGCACCAAAATCACGCGAGCACTTAACAAAGGGAACACATCTTTCAATTGAGAGCATTTTACATTTATATGTTATCACCTCCTCTTGCTCTCACATTGCTATGTATTTTGACAACAGCCTTCCATAAAAACAGAATAGACATCTCAATTTACATGCCGAATACAAATCCTTTGAACCTTTCCAAAATTTTCTTAATATACCCCTCTTTGTCCATTTTTACAAAATCATCTCCTTGCTCAAAGTTTATTCCTAAGAAATGTTTCAGATTTCCCAGGTCTTTCATTCTAAACTTCTCTGTTAGCATTTCTTTTACATTTTCATTACCTCTTCATCACTTGCAGCTAGTATCAAATCATCAGCCCAAATAATGATTGTTATTTTGTCATATCCAGTTTCTTTGGTATACACACAATGGTCAGCCGGATTTTGTATGAATCCATTTTTACACAAGTGATCACGTAACATTTTGTACCAATTCCTGCCTGACTGTTTTAGCCCATATAATGATTTCTCCAATTTGCATGCTAATTTTTCTCCTTTCTCAGAATCAACCTCAAATCCTTCTGGCTGTTCCATATACACTTCACAGTCTATCAGCGTATGCAAGTATGCAGCTTTTACATCCATCTGATCTAACAATAACCATTCTGTGCAGTTATTTGCTTGTCATATTTGCAATTGGAGAAAAAGTCTCTTTATAATCTACTCCTGCCACCTGATTGTGCCCTTTAGCTACATACCTTGCTTTGTATGTCTCAGAACCATCAGGATTGTTCTTAATGGCATACACCCATCGACCCCCACTGCATTTTTACCCTCAGGTAAGGTGGTTAACATGAAAGTCTTATTTTCTTTCAATGAGTTCATTTCTTCCTTCTTTGCATTCTTCCACTCACTGGATTGATTGGAATTTATGGCTTCTGTAAATGTTTGTGGCACATTATTTAAAATATTGTAACAATAATCAATACAAACTGTTTGGTCATTGTTATCTATATCAAATACATAATCATCCAAGTACCCTGGCTTCCTATGCTTTCTGCTGGGATAGCGTGTACCTGGATTGGCTTGTGAATTGTCTTGGTTACCTGCTCCAGTTTGATTTCCATGAACCTGTATTTGTTTTTCATCACTAATGTCAGAACTACCAATAATTCTGCTAATCTGCCTAGTATTACCCCTCCTCAGGTCATAATCATCAGTCATCAATCTGTTCCTGGTCAGTTTGTGTGCTCTGCTCTATCCTACCCTTCTCAATAAATTTCACTAGTCTGTGCTTTAGCACCCTGCCAGTATCTGGATAGTAGATTATGTAGGCTGAGCTATATTTGTCATAGCCAACAAAAATGCCTTTCTCACACCTACTGTCTAACTTCTTTTTGTCTTGTTTGTATGCATAGCACACTGACCCAAACTTATGAATCCCAGAAACATTAGGCCTTTTCCCTGACAACAGAAAGTATGGTGTCTGTTTGGTGCGATTGCAGTAGCATCTGTTCCTGATTATCGCTGCTGTTTGTACCGCATACACCCATAGCTCTCTGGGGAGGTTACTCTCAATGAGTATTCACCTGGCCATGTCAAATAGTGTTCTCCACTGTCGTTCAGCAGTACCATTCTGGTGAAATGAGTAAGGTGCAGAAGTTTCTTGCCTGATTTAAAGCTTTCAGACATAAATTCTGTACCATTGTCTGACCGTACACATTTGATTTTCCCATAAGGGGCACTGTCAGCAATAAATTTCTACAAAGCTACCACGGTACCACTTTTTTTATCTTTTAAAAAATAGATAAATATTACATTGAATAAGTCATCAGTGAATACCATCACATATTTATATCCCAAACCCCCCCGATACTGGGTCAATTGGACCTGTTAAATCTGTGTGAACTAATTCAAGTACTTCTTTGGCTCTTTTGTCAGGACATCTGTTAATACTCTGGGTAAATTTTCCCTGAATGCAAACTTCACAGGTGAGACTGGTCTTATCACCTTTACCCTTGATGTTTAACCCGTCAACAACATGTTGTACCTTCAATATGTCATCATAATTACAGTGGCCAAGAATTTCATGCCATGTCTGCACATCCTGACAACTTTTAAACTTTCATTGTTTCCATCACAAACTGTGCTTAAGAAATACAGTCTGTTATACTCTTTGATGTCAAATGAATTACCGTCTTTGAGCTGAATTATATCTCTGTCTTGCTGGAAGATCACGCTGGCTCTGCTGACTGTTGCTGCTTTCACAGAGAAAATGTCCTGTAGGTACAAGGGAATGTATAGCACACCTCTGAGTGTCACTGTGCACTGTCGTCCTCTGCTGTCAATCAGCTCCACTTCCGTATCTCCTCTCCGTTGCGCGATTCCTCTGGTTTTGGTTCCATCAGCCAGCTTCACGGTGTTCCTCCCTGGCTGGAACTTGTCATCAAATGTCTTAAACCTAATGATATGGGATGTTGCTGCTATGTCAACCATCAAGCCTTTCAGCTTCAGCCTTGGCTGTCTCAGGTTTTTCCTTGTCTTGAAAGCATAAGTGAGTTTGGTGTCCTCCTCAGCCATCTGTTTTGCATTGTCATTGTCCTGCCATCTCCTTCGGCACGTTGCATCTCTGTGTGTCTTACTTTTGCAATAGCTGGACCACTGTGTCTCTGTCCAGGACGCTTTTTCAGACATGCTCTGACTATATGTCCTTTCTGACCACAACTATAACGTAAAATTTCCGCCCGGCTTTGTGCTGGTGCACTGGGCCTTTCTTGTATCTGTACTCTCATCACGTGATCATCTGATGCACAAACACTGTATTTCTCTGTGTCTTCATAACTTCTCAATTTTACTTTAAAGTCTGCAAAGGTCATAGTCTCATCGATATGCGTCACATACACAGTAAAAGTCTTAAATGTTTCTGGAAGGCTCTTCAAAATCAAAATCATTGCTATCAGTCACTTAATGTTTCCCCCACACTTTTTAGCACTGTAATGGTGTATTATATAATCGGTTACGCTTTCTCCATGTGCCTTCTATAATGAGGTCAACTCAGTGTACAAACTAATTATTTGTGGTTTGCCCTTACCATCGTAATAGTCTCTTAAGATTTTTACTGCTTTTCTGCCGTCATCTCCAGCTTCTCGCATAATGAGGGAGAGGCTCTTATCGTCTAGAAACTGTATTAATTTAGCATAGGCCTCACCATTTCTTTCGGTGACTTCCTCTTCACTTGGCTCGTGCAGTATCGTCTCTTTTAACCCTTGTAACCACAGATGGCCCAAAAATTTTGTTTCCCATAGTTCATAGTTCTTCTCTTCTCCATCAAACACTAACCTACTCAATCGGTTACCCTGTTCTCTCTTTTTAATTCCAGCAGCCCATGCGTCTGCAGTACCCGCCATGCCGTTTTACTTGAAATTTTTTGCCAATTAACTCACGCGTGTCCTGGGCCCATAACCTGTTGACATGTAGACTAAATATCCTTATGATGGCAAAAAAAGTATTAACAGCATACACTTGGGTAATATACTGATGTCTGAAGAATAACAACACTCTCTGAAGCTTGTTGACCAGGGTAAAACACACCGGTCATGCAGTCTCCTTTTTTTATTATAAAAAAAACTAAACTTTTTACATGCACATGTGCACTACTGTGCACCAAAATCACGCAAGCACTCAACAAAGGGAACGCATCTTTCAATTGAGAGCATTTTACATTTATTTGTTAACAAGTTTGCATGTTCTTCCTGTGTCTTTGTGTGTTTTTATCCTTTTGTACTCTTATGTCATCAGAGATGTGCAGCCTAGATTGGCAGTTCCAAAATTGCCCAGGCTCTGCATTGGACTGCTGCCCTGTCTGATGCTGTTTCCTTCCTTGTGCTTACTGCTGCTAGGCCCAAACCCGGCTAATCTCCTACCACTGCAACTTTAAATTAGAATAACTGGATCTGAAGATATAATATTATTTTATATCATAAAAAAACAAAATGTATTTTATATTGTGTCTGTCTATAATGAACACTATCCCAGGGCATTTTACAGATACATATCATAATTGTTAACAAAGTTTTTTGCACTTGGAGTGCGTGTATTTTAAGCTGTCTGATACGTTTCACACAGCAACTGTCCCAGCAAACCTGTGGTTGACAGCCTAGTCACTACAATTTGCCCAATATTGTTTTGGAGGATTGTGATGTTACCAGTCATGTATATTAAGGATGATAAACACTATTATTAATTGGCTTATTTTACAATTGTGGGTTAAGCAGATTATAACAGATGGAAGGATGAACATTGTTTAGTTCAGTATGTTGCAGACAACTCAAGAAAATGATAAATATTTTTTGTGCCAGAATGAAAATGTAGGGTTTTAAATTTAAAGAACACCCCTTGTACAAAAACATGCAGGGATCAAACAAGAATGCATACACTAATAATCAATTACCCTTTTCGTTTATGGGAAAACCAATGCAGCACAATCCTAATCAATCTAAAGTGCCCCTCTGATTACTAAGGCTATTTTCTATGTAAAATAATAAAGAAAAACAAGGAGAAGCATTGACTATGAATCAAGTGACATTAGCATTTAATTAATATACAGAAAAAGAGTGCTCTTTCTTTGCCATACTGAAATGGCTGAAATAAATCATTATTAGTTAAATGATCACACAGCTTCATGGCAAATTCATGCTCCTAGGTAATGGCCAAAAATAGCATATTTCAAATAGGTACTGCATTTAGCTACACCCAGTGCCAACATCAAGAAAAAGCCGGGAAACAGTAATTTCTGAAAGGTAGAGCTAGAATGAGAAGCTAATAAAGGCCATCAGCATCATAAGCAAAGCCTATATGGATTCATAATTGTGACCTGTTTTGGTTTCTTTTTTTAGAAATTTTTCCTGATAATCTGAGTAAATTTTTCTTTCTCACAGACTGAAGTGGTGAGAAGGCAGTGTCTTGGATATGATAGTTTGTCAGTAGGGTTAATAACAGGTGTATTTTGAAAGGTGTTGTCCATCAATCTGGAAACTTACTGGTACAGTAAAAGAGGTTTGACAAATGTGGAAACAGCAGCCCAAGGCAGATGGCCAATATTACAGCATGTCTCTTTATAAAATTTACTTAGGAAGGAATGTTTCAGAGTAGAGAAATTACTGAGGATAATAACATGTAAATAAAGACATCAAACTGTTTGAAGTTATGGAAGGGGGATTATTTAGATTTTAATTTCATTTTCTTAGACTGGGTTTAAGTCATCTTCTAGAGGTCAGAATCATCATACATGAAAACTGCTGGTTGTGGAAAATTCACACTAAAATGTGATCATTAATAACTGTATATCAATATATCAAGCTTCTCACACAAGTAATGAATGTATCAAGTACCATATCATTACTTAAAATGCATCCATTTCAATTCAGATATATTTGATTTGTTCTAGAATGTAGTCTAATAGGGGTGGCATGTTAGTGCACAGGTTTCAGCCCAAGCACAGCCTGTATAGTGCTTAAATGCCCTCCTGTGTCTGTGCACGTTCATTTTAGATTAGTGACTTGGTCATAGGTGTGTGAGCCATGTGATGTTCTGTTGCCCCAATCAGGATTGATTGCTGCCTTAAAACCAATGCTGCCAGAATAATTTCATGCACTCATTACCCTGATTTGGATTAATAAGTTCAATGACGGATGACTGAATCTATCTATAAATTCAGTAGCTATTTATTACGTGTACCTGTCTAGTACCATGTGTAACACACGTGCGCATGGGAAACAGCTGAAGGGCCTAAACAATAGTAATTCTACGCCAGGTCAGGGGGCAGCAGAGTGTACTGACTATCTCTCTCAGTCCCTTGCAGACCTTTCCCGGGAAATCCCGCCTGTTTCCGGCCCCGATGATGATGTCACTTCCGGGCATGAGGACGCCACTCCCAGTTCCTGTACAGATGACGTAATTTCCCTTCCGGGCTGATAAAACTGCCATCTTGCCTCCATACAGGCAGTTCTGTTTTGGACTCTGATCTAGGCACATCGTGCTATAAAAAAAAAGCAATTTTGCAGCCAAGAAAATAATATACGGGTGGCTTCCCCAACTCTTTATGATGTCACTGACTCATTCTTCAAGGACCGTTCAATCCAGAACAGCATAAATAGTTAAAGGCAGGCAATGAACAAATCACTGGAAATATTCTTTGGGGCATTTTGGTCCATAATGACACAATAGCATTACCACACATTAATGCTATTATCCTCCTTTTCACTTCATCCTAATGGTGCTGTACTCTACTATGATCTGGGGATTTTTAAGGCAATGACAGTAAGCAGTAGGTACTGCCATGTTTATGGAACCAGCTTAAGATGAAGTATGCCTTGTTAAATGGTGAATTATTCTACTGGAAATATCCAAATGAAAAGGACAGACTATGAAGGGCTACACATTGACAGCAACAATGTTCATGTTCTGTAGGGTGTAGCCTTAAAGTGATGCTTAGTTGCTATTAAGTGGTCTGATGTAAGCCAAGACTTTCCCCAGACCCCTATATTGGCGTTACCAACCTGTACCATTAACACAAGAAAGAATGCATCCATGAATTCATATTATTTTGTTTTTAATCTGACTTTACCATCTGCTAATTACAGTAGAAATCTAGATTTGTCACACCAAGAAACATTTTCCAACCTTAAGTAATCAGTTTCTGGTGAACACAGGATCTCTTGTCTACCCTTGGCCAGCATGAGTGGATGCTAGCGTCGTTTTCTGCTGCTGTAGGCCATTTGCGTCTAGGTCTGATACATTGTGTTGTTCCATGATGCTGTTTTGAACACCGTTGTAAAGTAAAGAACTGTCATTTCAGGATTTGTGGCCTGTTCGTTAGTATGAATGATACTGGCCATACATCACTATCCTTACATTAACAAGCTGTTTTTGTCCGTAGAATTGTATAATATGTGCTTGTGCTAGAATCCCCCTTAAACTAAAAAACCCAGCTGCTTTGCCCAGCAACTACATTTTTAACCAAAACTATATAGAATAATTATAATTTACTAGCTGTGTAAGCCTGTGCTGTAAAATGTCCGGGCTCCTAGAAACCATGGATTCTGGCACTTCAATCCATCAATCACATCGGTTGGGCATTAGTGGCTAAGCAAGGTTCTCTTTCCTTTGAGGTTTTGTTTTGCTGATGTGCTTGCTCCATTGTCTATCAGCGGCTAAGCGAGTTTCTCTCTCCTTAGAGGTTTCGCTTTGCCGATGTGCTCGCCTCGCTTGTGTATTACCGGCTAAGGAAGTTTCCTTTTCTCGGCAGTTTCACTTTGGCAACAGAGTCGCTTTCGTTGAGCGTCATGCTGTAGCCTCACATGTCCATGCCACTTCACATTTTCAGGCCGGACAGACAGACACACACGCTTCCACACATAGACATTTATATATAAGGTAATAAACACTGGACGTGTCTGGTAGCAACTGAACATGAAAATAGCTACCTAACATGTATGGTTACCAGATCATTAGAAAGTACACTGATTGGTTGCAACTCATGGTTTTTAATTTGCCAATTCACTATTATAATATGGCTATATAATAAAAATGGCAACAGGACTGTCCTAATTAGAGCTACTGTATTACTAAGTTTAGTAATTACTTTGAGTTTTTTTGGAAAAATGTGCTCTTTTCCAGGAAAAAATCTAATGACAAACAGTATGTGTATACATTGTACTGTCTATTTGTATAGTAAAATCTGTTCACTACAAAGTTACATTTGGTCAGGAATGTTTGGTTTACCGATAAATTACGTTAATAAAACTTTAGGGTAAGCCTACAAGGCGTTTAAGGGTTTTGCTTTTAATCATCCTCTGGGTGATTTGTACTTGTAGTAACCAGCTAGTTCACAGGACTGTGGACAATATTGCCATCCGAGATATTTGGTATGTCTTCTACTTCACTGTATGGACCAGACTGTGAAACACAATGTTTCAACAAGATGTAGTTTAGCTTCAATTATATATTTACACCCAGCACCCTACAGTCCATGAGAGTATCCAAAATGACCTAAATATTCCTGGCTTCAATTTGTGACACCCGTAGTTGGTGCTTTGCTAAAGCTGCCTTGAGACCCAGACCATAATTAACCTTGCTGATAATCACTGAAAGTGTTAGCTATCCCTTTAATCTGCTAGTCCAATCCTTACCAATGGACCATGCTTTCATCCCCAGTCTTTACCACCTGTCAATGCCCTTTGTACTTTTAATGTCATGTCCCCTCTATGTAATACATTCTTTCCTTTGTCCCTATCCGCCCTCAACTCAGATTTAGACAGATTGGTCAACCCTTTATCTTGTATCTCTCATATCCCCAAATGTTTATTGTCAATTGTACTGACGGACAATTAAATCATCTTATAATTAAACTCTGGAATTACCTGAAGTATGTGGCCCATTGCACATTGTCATATTTCATAAGAAGGAATATGGTAATTAAGAAATTCCACTTTCTGTATGTCTTCAGATTCTAACAGCAAGTATGTAACAGCTAAAATAATTTTCCTAAAGTGTTTATCTTTTGTGAAGAAAATAAAAATATAGTTAAAGAACAATGGCTCCTTCAGGCCAATCTGATTATGTCAAAATCAGTTTCATAATGGTGCTGCAGTTCTGATTCCAACTTGTGTAAAATAGTGAATGACATGTTTTACAAAATCTGGGACGGGCAGTTTCAAGCACAATTCTAGTCTTAATGACCAACTCTTCAACACTTCAGACAACTTCCAATCCAGATTATAAATTGCTCTTTATGCTCATAAAGTTGTGGTTGCAATTTAAACGTTTCAATTGAATTCCCACAAATAATGTTAGTTTTCAATGGAATTACTGTATGTACAAACTGAAACAATGTAAGCTTTTACTGAAATTGACATGTGGTTTGAATTTCTCTAAAGGTAAAATCTTTTCACCAGTGTTTTAAGTATCATGAGGGTTCACAGTATAAATAAACAAATACATACAGTGGAACCTCGAAACATGAACGTCTCTGAACACGTACAAATCGGGTTACGACCAAAAAGTTCGCCAAACTTTTGCATCTGTTCACGACCACACACTTGGGTGACGAACAAGCCAGTTTCCCTTCTGGTTCATACGCGCCGATGATTTCCGCACATGTTCAGTCTCTCCCTGTACCGTACATTGTTCTCGGTGCATCACGCAGAGGGACTCTCCCTTAAAACTGTAACCTCTTCTCAACCCAGCTTCCTCCTGTGGTATAGCGGGTCCACAGCTCCCGTCAAAAAGACCAGTTTTAATAAATAATCACTGCACTCGTGGCTTAGTGAGGAGGCGTGGTGGTGTGCGGCCAAAGCGGATCCTGAGAAGTTTGTGATGTGGGTGTTTCTCACCTAAGTGCACAGGTGAGAAGTGGTCTGCATCCGTAATTGTTCCCAGGAGCTGCTGATTGCCACGTCTACTACACCTCTTCATAAATAGAAGTGTCAGTCCGCTAAAGGGAAAAAGAAGAGAACAGGAAAGAACGGGAGGTTGCAGGAGAAGGCGGGAAGCAGGAGGAGAAAGCTGGTGCAGGAGAGAGAGAGAGAGAGAGAGAGAGAGAGACAGTGAGAATGAGCAAGTACGAGAGAGAGAGAGAGAGAGAGAGCAAGCGAGCGCAGGCTCGCGTGCAGCCAGCTGAGCAGGGAGCCTGGGTGTTTGTCTCAGTGGTATTCAATGTTTTTACTTTTAGTTTACTATTACATTGTGCATTCTATGGTATAATTAACTATTTTTGTGATTAAAAATCTTTAAAGAAAATATATTTACATACAGTTCGTACAGTCTGGAACAGATTAATTGTATTTACATACAATCCTATGGGGGAAATTACTTCGGGTCACGACCAAATCGGGTTTACGACCAGAGTTTTGGAATGAATTACGGTCGTGACCCAAGGTTCCACTGTACATGCATAAATAAATAAATAAATACATAAATAAAAGTCTTATTTGTGAAATACCTGTGAGTAAAATTCCATTTTATCGTGCTCTCCTTTTACTTCTGGTGTAAACAAAATTAATTTCCATTTGATTAATATTGTTGACATTATTAAAGCCTATAGGAATAGTTAAGGGTAGAAGAGTTCTTTACCTTTTATTTCAAGCAAGACACAGTTTTGTATTTTGTTTTTTATTTTTGTTAACCTGCTTTGAATTTCAGTTTGTTTTGCACACTCTTTATACTCCATCTTTAAATCAGAAATCATTTAAGTCTTGATGCTTCTTTCCCTATTGAAAAGAGTACAAGCTTAAATGGCAACCAGAAATTGTGTGTCTCTCGTTGTGCTGGAGATCGTTGATATTGTTGGTTACCACCTTCACTGAATTCTACTGTCCACTTTAAAGTTAAGGCATTCCCAGTGAGCAGACTATCCTCTGAGTTTGGGATGTTTATCCTCCTCACCTATCTGTCACAGGTCCCTCTTCAAACTGACTCTTTGCATCTCATACATTTTCTACAGTTTTTGAGCAAATAAAAATGCTTTACAATTACAGAGGGCTTATAATTTTGTTGATTTTATGGCATCTTTCTAATCTGCACAAACTTATACCAACTCACTTAAATGGAACACAGAAGCCACAAAATAATTTTGACGTCATTATTCCTTCCTTAATTTAATATAAGGTGAGAATTGTACAGAGTGTAAGTGACTCAGAATTTCGGTGGTGTGGCTGGTAATTTTTAATCTTACTTGGAGCACACTGCTGTTCAAGTTTCTCAATATAGTGTTGTGTTAGCCTTTTACTGTGGCCAAAGAGTCCTATGTACACTAAATGGCATCTCTTCTGTTTTTCATTATTGTTTCACAAAAGCCTGTAGTGGGGAAACACACTTCGACTTGTACAAAAGTAAGCTGCTAATATGCTTTCTTTTTCATGGATGACCAAGATGATCCGAGTCCCTACCCCTCATCTATTTAGTTTAGCTACCTTATGCCTATTATGCTATTTATGTCTAAATGTGGCTTCAGCGACCATTTACTCTCGTTACCTTAATCCTATTCTTCTTATTATTTCTACCCATAAATATGTATCCTAGGGTGGGCTGCAGCAACACTAAGACAATGGCAAAATGAAGTAATAATCACATGGAAGGTACTTGTGCAAACTTTACAGCTTCCCCCAAGTGCCCCAAGTTATTTTGTGTCTATTTTTCTAACAATTCACCACAATTCACACTTATACAACCTTGCCATCCTGGCACACTGCTGCACATACAAGTTTCTTCCTTGCTGTTGATCACACATTATGCTGACATGTAAATCTCCAACTCTGATTGGCTACAAATGCAAATCAACTTAACCCCCTCACTTCTCCAGGTAGCTGCACTAAATCAGCAAAGAAAAATATTGATCTGCCTATGCCCCTCATATACCCTTCCTCAGTTTCTTTAATTGTGTCCAGGTTTGTTTACAGCATTGCATACACCATGTGGTCATTTCTTATATTGTCACCAGTTGTATTTAGCGCAGTAGCAAACTAAACACTACTGAAGCTATAATGTCAAAACCAACCTGAGGCCTTAAGAAAAGAGTCTTTCACTTTCAGCAACAATAGCACTATAACAAGCTCCAGCCACTGAGGATTCACAAACTGTATATATTTACATCAATATTTAATGTACACTCATTTGAAAAAGTAAGTACACAATAAAAAAATCTTTTTTTTACATGCAGTATTTGGATATAACAAGATTTGATATTTATCTAAACAGTATCTTTAGATAAAGAAAAATTGACAAAATAAAAATGATTTATTTAACAAAGATGAACAGATATGTCATTTTCATCTGTGGAAAAGGAAAGTACACACTTCCTCCAATAGCTGGTATTGCACCATCAGGTAGAAACAACATAAAGTAGGCATTTGTCTATACCGTAACTGTCCACCAGTCTCTGGCCTCGACTGAGAAAACGTTCTTTTCACTGCTCCATGCAGAATACTTTTAGCTGTGTGATGTTTGAGGAGTGTCTTCCATGCACAGCCAGTTAAAAATCACTCCACAGCTTCCCAATGGGATTTAGATCTGGACTTAGACTTTGCCATTCCTGAACCCTCAATTTCTTTTATTTTATCCATTCCTTGGTGGATTTACTGGTATATTTAGGTTTATTTTCATGTTGCAAGGTCTGCTTTTGGCTGAGCTTCAATCTCCTGATAGATGGTCTCCCATTTTCTTTTATCATCCACTGGTACAATGAAGAATTCATAGTGGATTCTATGATAATGAGCTGCCAAGGCTCTGATACAACAAAGCAGCCCCATACCATAACATTTCCACCACCCTGCTTTACAGTTTTTATCAGGTTCAACAAACATATCTTTTGGAACTATTGCCAAATAACTATCTTTGCCTTATCCATCCATAACACATTGTTCCAGAAGTCCTGGTTTTTGCCTAGATGCTCATGGGTAAATTTTAGTTTTGGCCTGTTGCTCTTTCTAGATATCAAAGTTTTTCTCCTGGCATGCCTCCTGTGTAGATCTAATTTGTGCAGCGTCTTTCTAATGGCAGACTCATGCACTTTGACATCAACAGTGACAAAAGCTACCTGTAGGTCCTGTAATTTAATTAGTTCTTAGAGATTTCTTTCAGCATCTTGCATTTTGCTCATGAGCTGAACTTCTGTGACAGCCTGGCCTACACAAGTTAGCAGTTGTTTGAAATCTTCTCCACTTGTAGATATTCTTCCCAGACAGTGGAATAGTTGATTTCCAAGTGTTTGAAGATCTTTTTAAATCCCTTTGTAGACTCCTTGGCATTTATAACTTTCTTTCTGAAGGCCTTGTACAGCTCTTTCAATTTAGGCCTATTGATAACACACACTTCAACAACAAAGAGCAAAGAAAACCACATTTCTGAGATTTAAATAAAACAAGTAACTCCAACAGCGTGTGTTATGAAGTTCTAATCATTTGCAGTTGATCTGGTACACCTAATTCTAATCTGAGGTATCTGAGTTAGTGATAAATGTAGGGGTGTTCTTACTTTTAACACATTTATATTTATTTAAATTATAAAATGGAATACAAAATGTAAATGTGGCATGATGTTTGTCATATTATATCACCTTTCTCTAGAGATACTGTTAAAATGAAGATTAAATCTTCATATGTTAAAAAAGACAAAAACATGTCATGGGGTTTATTTACTTTTTCACATATCAGTAAGTATGCAGAGCACCATCCCACAAAACAACAAATAAATAACACTGCTTAATTGGATAAGATCACAGAATCAGATCCAGCCTGGTGCTTACTGCTGCCAAGATAGCATCTATCTACTTTACATACCCCTTAAGGATGAAACTATAAAATTAACGGAAGGGCTATCATTAGGTCTTTATGATTTAAACAACCTAAGAATATTTATGAAAGGACAGATATTTAGTATTAGTATGATTTAAACAAGCTAAGGATGTTTAACTTTCTTATAACTATACCAATATATTAATTAATGCGGTCCCTCAAGCCTGATAATTAACAGCTAAACAGAATGCACTCACATACATTTTACTAGTCAGAGCCTAAAGCATTTTATTATAATAAGAGTTACAATATTGCTGCATGATTTACACAGACTGGGTGATAATGACATTTTTACTGAGGTGTTATAGGGATCTGCTCTTTCCTCCCATTCTACAGGAGCAGCTTCTGCCAAAGAATGTTAAGGAAATATCTTTAAGAATTCAATTGGATTTGACTAATTTCAGATTTTTTTTTTTAATTAGGCTATTACTGCTGAAAAAGAAGCAAAAAAGAAACATTAAAAAGTACCATATTTCAAGCTAAAGAGCTATGCAGATGTTCAAGCATTGCTTTATGAGAGTTTAAATAAAATCACTTTACAAATTACTCGTTTAAAACTCAAATGCTTTTAGACAAGCATTCATGTCAATTTAGCTGCACTATTTAGATTAAAGAAAATTAGACATGATTGCTGGGATCTGATACTATAGGTTATAATTTATATACAGTAAAGTTTTCCCTTGGTATCCATGGTTGATTGGTTTCAAGGCCCTGTAAAGATACCAAAATCCATAGATGCTTACGTCCCTAATATAAAATGCAATACTGTTTGCATATAACCTATGCACATCCTTTCGTATACTTTAAGTCATCTCTAAACTACTTATAATACCTAATACAAAGTAAATGCTATGTAAATTGTTGTTTTTTTGTATTGTTTAATAATTCTTTGATAATAATTCTTTGCATTTATATAGCGCTTTTCTCAATACTCAAAACGCTCGATAAGGAAAAAAAGCGTACATGTTTAGTACACATGCAACCATCATAGTCTAACTATGTAGTACATATCAGCAATAGCATAACATTGTTTTTCTTTCAACTTTGTTTAATGACCTGAAAAAGAAATACATAGAATTAAACACATCATATTTAAAATGCAAGTACTGTATATATAGAACATAAAATAATAAACAGAGAAAATACTAATTCTCTCTCTCTCTGTCTTACTGCACACAACTCAAACAGCGAACGAATGTGACACAAGGTGAACAATGCTCAGACAACGAGTGCTGATATAGAGGATTTGTGAAATAGCGGGCGGTTATAGCAGGGTATGCCTACACATCAGTTCATCTGCGTGGATTCAGTCTAGTGCTCACACGTGTTGCTTTTTTGAACTTTTTTCTAATATCTTTGATCCACTGTTGGTTGAATAAATGAATGAGGATACAGAAGACCAACTGTATTAAAGTGAATGGTCCCTTTGTTGACTATAGTTATCTAATAGCAAACTGGTCCCCATGTTGCACTTAGAACACCCTGAATCTTTTGTATCATACATACTGCCAAAAGTGTAGCACAGGCATATTGGCTCATGTCTGCTCCAGTGTATCTTAGTGTCATAGCTGCAAATTAGTTAGTACTATATCTTGACTCTAAACAGCTTATTCCATCTAATTATACAGGTACTGGGATTAAGATCTGATAACAAACTTTTTGTGACATGGAGCATTATCATCCTGAATAATCCATTTCACAAATGAGGACACTGCAACTAAGAAATAACAACAGGCAGAGATCCTGTGGCATTCAAACCAATGTTTATGAACTTCTGTCGTTTTTGATATAGCATATTGTGGTCCTCCAATAGGTATACCTCAGAAAAAAACTGAGCTTAATCAAAACAGACATTTTTTTTTTCCTGTTCTGTCCCATTTTCTGTTTCGGGTCAGGTAAAATCAGGTATCTGGTATGTGTATTATGACATTCCTTTTGCTGTAAGACTTTCCTCCATTGGTCCTTTACATCAAATGTATGCTTATACAGAATTGCCTTTGATTAGATATTGATGGTGAGGCATTTCTGATACACCCATTAATTCTAAAGTTCATGGAGTGCTCAGCAGCCATTCTGTTTCAGATACAACTCTGTCATTGTGTCCAGTGGCCATTACTACATTTTATTCACTGTCACTTAAATCTATACGTAAATCTATAGCCTTGCCTTTTCTTCCTCTGAATTATACATGTATAATTTTTTCCTTGTTGGTATAAAAAGCATTTTCTTCACATAAAACGTTGTCACTGACTGAGTAGCCAGCTGAACTAAATGCAGCAGCAGATCAGTGTGTATTTCATATACATATATATGCATATACAGTGTCACACATACGCGCTTAGGAGGCAGGCTAAGGGCTTAACTGGGAGTAAGACACAGAGACTAGGGTTGTTGAATGCTGCTAATGCCTTTTCTCCTTCCTCCACAGACCAGCAGAAGAAAAGCCTGCCTAAGACTCTGCCTATTTCCTCCCTGAATACACCGCCTACCAAAACCTCACTTCCAGCTATGACCCCACCCCTTCCTGTCTCCTCTGTATATAATCCAACCCATTGAATCCTCTTGTTTAGTCCTGATTTAGACTCAGTCTTGAATTACTACTTGTTTGAGAGAATTTTTTTTTTTGTTTGCCTTCAGTATATGGGGTGGAATCCCCAAACCTTTATCTTCTTTGTTGTGTTTTTATTTTAAATAAGTATTTTAAATAAAAGAAAAGACCATTTATTTAATAAAAAAGAATAAAGTCAAAAGGTATTTTAAATGAATGGATAAAAACAGGTTTTTTTGTTTGAAATAAAACAGTACAGTCAGAACATGAATAATGATAAAATTGCTATTACTTGTGAGAAAGAGAACTGTCATATAGCGCATCATACTTAATTTGAAACAGTGTAATTTTTTTATATATTATAAAATGGTAAGGTCTGTGTGTGTGTCCAATCCCTACAAGCAATCTGACAGGTAAGTTTGGCTATGGTGATGCAACTGAAAGATAAGTGTGAGTGTGAGACAAACAAGGAGGAGAAGTAAAGGCATAGGAGACATCCAAGGATACTGAGGAAAGTCATTGAAGGTACACATAGAGCAAGAGATATCAAATATTTTAAAATTCATTCTATTGCCTGCCTGTGGCCGGTATAATATAAAACAAAAATTATAAAAGCATGAAAGAAATATTAGATGAGGCACCTGGATTCTAAAGGGGGGGATTTGGAAACAGAAGTAAGAAAATGTGACAGGAGGGCGTAGAATTTAGTTTTGAGCTGGTCTTTGTTTAGGGAAAAAACATTATTGATCAAAAGTACAAAATGAACAACACTAACCAATAAAAAGTAAACTCTGCAGAGGATCCATGTCTATGTGTTAATTCAACACTGTCATTTGCCAACAATGCTAAAATATATATTTAAAAAGCAGGGAAAGTTAGAAAATGGATGAATGGATGAACAGAATTTATGCTCAAGCTTTATAGTATAATAGTAAAACTGCATCTGGAAAATTGTTAGCATTTCTTTTCACTCCACAACAAAAAAGAAATAGCAGTATCAAGAACTATGCATAAGAGAGCAGCGAAGGGTATCCCTGGAGAAAGACACTAATAAAATTCCAATCAGTGAATCATACACTTGAGGAAACCAGAAGAAATTAAAGGAAAGAGCATTCAAGATGGAAGCTGCAAAGCACTTCTGCACACAAAGGACTGGTGTAAATTGAAACAAACAACTAAGTCATGTAGCGGATGCAGAGACCCTGCCATCTTTTAAAAAAATGTTAAGACAATACAGCTATTAATTAACTAAACGTACTAAATGGCCTGAATGGTCGGTTCTTATTTGTAATTTTTTATTTATTTTTCTATTTTGAGATTTCAGTGTAGTTTCACACATGCTGTGATTTTGTAATCTATAAATTAGAAAATATGGCACTAAACAACTTGTAGGAAGGAGGAACAGTTCTTAAAGGTTCTGCCTTTTCAAGCACCTGGGGCCTCATGCATAACGCTGTGCGTAGAATTCGCACTATAACATGACGTAAGCACAAAAGCCGAAATGTGCTTATGCACAGAAAATCCAGATGCAGGAATCTGTGCGTACTCCAACTTCAACGTTCTTCCGCTACATAAATCCCGGTCTGCGTGTAAAGTAACGCACGTGCACACGCCTTCTGTCCCGGCCAAATTCCTCCCAGAATTACGCATCTTTGATTATGCAAATCAATATAAATAGCCCTTAAGCTCAGCATTCTGTGAAAAGACAATGTGAAAAGCACGGGGGAAAATATAAGAATTTCAGCAAATACCAAGTGGAGGCAAAGGAAAAACATACTATTTGTTGATTTAAACAGTGGTATAATCAGCAAAAGGAAGTTGATCGAGTGACATAGCATGTTGGAGAAACTTGAACGCTCAACTTCACAAAGTCGCACAGTGCCCAAAATAAAAAAGAAGTCACATATCAAAGTCACCATGAAAAGACGAGTTGTAGCCAAAAAAAAAATAGGCACACAGTGGGAAAAAAGTATGAAATGTCAACTTTAATCTCGAAATTTCCACTTTAATCACGTAGTTTATTTTGTCATTAAAGTAGAACATCATAAACTTCATCTTAAAATCGTTTAATTTACTAGTTTCTCAAATCCCATCATAACTAATGTAGCATGTTAAATGCTTTGTTTTGTATTTGATCTTCTACAGTATGTGCTCTATGTGTGTGAATCACTACGTGCTTCTGTTCTTTCTCTTTCTCCAACAGGACACAGAATCCATTACATTCGTGATATTCCAGCTCTCTGAATAATTAAAATACTGAGATGTATACGTGATACCATTTTCATGATGATTGGAATGAAAGCATGTTATTAAACATGGAAACACAATGGCGCAGTGATTGTTCATATCTCACACAAGATGCTGCTGTGCCATGCGCGACCTTTGATGAAATAATTTATTGTAACAGTACTGTCTCTTTCAAACGTACTAAACTCCAATTCCTGTCCTTACTTTTGTTTCTCCAAATACCTAATCACCACACAATCAGCTCTGTAATAGACGTTAAGCCATCTGTAAGCTTACAACGATGATTCTTCAAAAGTTTTAAGGAACATTGAAATATCTTCATAGTACGTGTTTAATTATTCTATCCGTCTATCCTTCCAGTGTCGCGCCAGCCTCAGCAAATATACAGCGCAAGGCAGCAACAATACGTGAACTTGCTAATGCTGCGGCACCATGTCCGAACATGTTTAATTATTAACAATACAGATTATTTAAATGAAGTTAAAGTTTTATCTGTATAATATAATCAATATATTTTGCTGCATTTCATCTTAAAAATGATATCGTCATCATATGTAAATACACACTTTAT
Source organism: Polypterus bichir lapradei (assembly GCA_026402145.1). NCBI lineage: Eukaryota > Metazoa > Chordata > Cladistia > Polypteriformes > Polypteridae > Polypterus > Polypterus bichir. The sequence goes on along the minus strand of JANRMT010062832.1, from coordinate 5,486,990 downwards.
AAAGTGGCGCAGGTTGTGCAATATTATAACTGTAGTGCAAGTTTACAGTGGGGTAATTGTACTTATAAGTACAAACAGTTCTACATGGAACAATTGATTGAGTGCATTTGTAGTTCTTGGGATGAAACTGTTTCTGAACTGCGAGGTCCGTACAGGAAAGGCTTTGAAACATGGCTGAGGCAGAGTGTGCTTGATGCTGTATACCGATAATTCTTTCCGATCAGCTGCTGCTGTGATTCCCCACTCAGATGCAGTGATAAAAATACTCTGAGTGGTGCAGTGAGAGTAATATGGAAAAAGATGATCCACTGTGGCAAACCTTAACGGGAGCAGCTGAAAGAAGAAAAAGAAAGTGCAGTGAGAGTAACAACGCCAAAGCAGTTATGGTATTTGGAATACTATGGCTATTCCCTGGACCATTATATTGTTACAGGTTAATTACAATCAGATGCATTACACTAATAAACAATATGCAGTTAGTTTCAGTGTATTTATAAAGCCGCATCAGGAATGTGGATCTAAGAAAGAAAGGGTAACCACACAGGAACAGTAGCACTGCTTTGACGCTGGGTGCCACCAGTTTGCAAAACCAAGTGGAGAACTTGCGTACGCCAAGTATTTAGCTGCCGTGAAAAATGTGAGTGTCTTTACGCCAAGTTTTGATTTTATACATCGTGATTTGAGCGTGGAAATGTTCTTACGCAACATTTCTGTGCGTAAGCACCGTTTATACATGAGGCCCCTGGATGCTTCCAAGTCATTTGTCTGAAAGGGGGGCCTCCTGCAGTAGTCTTCCACTATGTGTCATCTCAATAACTGGAGCCTGGACTTAACAGCCAGCCACGAAAACAATGGGTGTAGCTCCCATGATCAGGCAACCTGTTAGCAGGGAAAAGACATAACAAGAAGACCCCATGGTTAATGTCTAGATGCTGGATCCCTAAAATTCCATAAAAATGTTCCTTCATTTGTTCTAATACATGCCATCCTAATCTGACACATCAAATAAACAAAGTTTATTGTATGCCTCAAATGAGTTGTTTTATCTTTTTGCTGTGTTTGTTTGAAGGTAAAGGTTAGCATTAAGGATTGCATATTAATGGAACATGATGAGCTGCTGCTCAACACAAGAAAACCTATTGTAGTTTATGTTTTTGATTTATCTTTTAATAAAGTTTTGATTGCTAATAGTGACCAGATACAGCACACCAAAAATAACTTATCTTTGTATGTGTCAAATTAGAGCAGTGACTGCAACAAAACCCAACTGGGAACGACATGTGATCGCAGCGCTCTGGGCAGTCTGGAAGTCCTTACACTTTTTCTAAATTGTTTTATATAGCTAGCAGGAAACAATTGCGTACTTACAGTATATTTCTCAGGTTTACATGCATTGACACCTTATTTTCTAAAGTCTAGTTAAAGTCTAGGTCTAATTAAAAATAACAGAAATAAACCCTTAAATGTCACCCATTGTAAATTTACATAAGCAAGTTCCGGAATATTATTTTAATTATTCACAATAGCTGCCAGGAACATCATTTGTGATATGAGGAATGATTGAAAATTGGCTGAACTAAACAATAAAATTCACTTGTTTTCATTTTCTTTGGAGATGCCAGCTCAAAAAATTGACTTCAGTGAATAGAGATCTGTTACACTAATAAAACCTGTCTTTCAGAGAGCTGCAAGTCTTTGATGTTACCAGATCAGCAACCCATAATGTTAGCTTCTGACAGCCCTTAAATCGATAACATGTGACTTTAAAAAAACCTCTTAATTTAAAAGTGACTAAGAGTTTGTAGCTGGTAAAGACAAATTGTCAGTGGGGTGCTCATTGTTTTACAGCTTTATTCCAAGCATCATTAAAAGAAACAAAAGAATACAGCAGTAGTATTTTAAGGTATGGATTAATGGTAATAAAAAGGAAATATTATTGTAATCTGTAAAGAATGACAATAAGGCAGCAAAAAAGGCACAAGATGGTTAATGTTAAATTGCCATTAAAACATATACTCTGAGGCAAAAGCATGCCACTATGTCAAAAAAGAGTCAATTTAACAAAAGATGTTAGCAGAACAAGTCTATAATAAAAAAGAAGCACTCTGAACGTATAAATGGGGGTGAACTCAATAGTCAGACATTGCACATTTTATGATGTGGTAGAAATGTAAAATGAAGTCATAATTACAAAAATATAATGTTTTAACTTAATAAGAAAAATGTGGACCTTACCTTTTTAACAATATTAATTCTCTCTAACTAATGCAAGATCAGGAAATTACCATCTGTTAACATCTTGTTTCACATTTTTCATCAAGTAGTAAAACTGAATTTCAATGAGTGTTTATATTTTTGATAAATGTAACTTGTAACAGGGGTACCATAGGAATAAATTTGGATGATTCCAAAGGCCCATGACTGACAGGGGCCATCAGAACTATTGGGGCATGCTTTTATCAGTTTTTATTGGCCAGTTATTGAGAATACATTTAACAGTATTTAACATTTAATACAGTATTTACAGTATTTTACAGCATTTAATACATTAGATACTTGCTATTTTGAAAGTTATGCTTTTATGCCAAAAGTAGTAGGATGTTGTACCGTGTTAGCCATAATGGATGCAATGAGAAGTCAGGCAAAATTGCATCTTTTATTGGCTATCTGAACTAATTACAACATGCAAGCTTTTGAGCCAGCTTAGGCCCCTTCTTCAGGCAACTTGTCTCGAAAGCTTGCATATTTTAATCTGTAAAGTTAGCCAATAAAAGATATCATTTTGACTGACTTCTCATGCCAAAAGTAGCAATTTTAAGCTAACCACATCCTACTCTTCTTGAGATTTTCTTCAAAATTCCCTTTGTTTTTTGTTGACCTATACTTAACTGTTAAACACTCAGACTCATTTTAAAAAATTTAAGTTGCTTTGAAAACATCTGCTAAATAAAATTTATAATGAGGACATCTATAGATCATTACAGTGCAACATTTAGTAAATGTTGCAGTTTGTGACACACGAGCATGGGCATTATTCAATTTATTCGACTGAGTCACAGTGCCTCTGTTTATATAAAAGAGAAATTGTCTTCTGGCCTCAAGATGCAAAAGCCAATTGGCAGTGGAAAAATAAAATAATGATTGCATTTAGTTTGTTTAAGCAATCCTGGGCAATTTTGTCTGGACTTCATGTGTGCAATACAGACAGCAATGCACATGTGCACATATTTCTTTTTGATCACTTCACTTAGTATGCATAGAGAAAGATATTTTCAGGCTCCACTTACATTTGAAGGCTTCAGCATCCACATAACATGCATGTCATAGGAACTCCATGCTTTGCAGATGCACCATATGCAAAAAAATTAAAAATGTAATAATACCATAGAAATGCACATGGCTCTTAAAGATTACAGCTCCTTTTCATGGCTGATTTCATTACTCGCTATCCGAACAAGTTCTTGCTCAACCAGCCATCAGTTCAAAGCCTGAAGACAAGACAGCTGTGCACATGCTTGTCTTTTACAGAATACACCTGTGAGGGATTTTAATGGTGCTAATATTTAAATATAACAGCTGCCCAAATATCACTATTAAATTTTCCTGCTGGATTTTGTTCTTGATGATGCTGTTGGTACCATAATAACTATAATGACAGAAAAGCACTAACAAACAAGTAACACTTAGAATTGTTAACCTAATATTTTAATATTTACTTACTTTAATTTGAATTTTGAAAACTGTTTTGGCTAATTTGACAGCCCTAGTAAGTACAGGACTCAACTAGGGCAAAAGCATCCTGCACAGGTAAAGTTATCAAAAACACTGAATGAGGTTGTGGGTTGTAGGGTTTTTACACAAGAGTACAAGGCTGGTTTAGTTAGGGTTGGGGTTCCAATATGATATCCTTTTATTGGGACTCAAAATTTCTAGCATCACCCTTGCTCATAGACGTTTGAACTGGTGTAAAACAAATTAAGAAAACTGAACTGGCTGAAGCTGATGTACAAGACAATTTAATGGGTATGACGTGGTCTTACACAAGTTAAACTTAAATCCACATATTCTATACAGTTAATCAAGTAATCCCAAGCCATGTGGAGGTGAGGAATGTAGATGAATAATATTGTGCAAAATTATCATTTTCATAAACAGGTATTAAACAGTTTCTTTTGAATCACAGATTAATTAAATGAATGTTTATTAGTAATGACAAATAGAAATGGTGATAATAGGAGGCCCTTTTTGGTTCATTTTTTTAAGGCAAAATGGAGTATGGATAATTTTATACGTACAGAAGCTTGTTGGCTGAGTCCAAACCCAAAGTGCTTAGTGCAGTTGACATATAATCCTAATTAAATCTGGAATATCTCTGGAGGCTTTGACGGTGCTGTGGTATATATTTTACTTAACAATTGACAAAAACATTTTCTATTTTTTTCCTGAAGTTTTCACCAAAATCTTAATAGTGTTGTTCATTCATTTATTTATGAAATTATCAACAGATTTTATTTAAGAAAAGTGGGAATACATATACACCTAGCATAGTGTTGTTTGATGTTTGATAGTATGGTTTCCACTTTAGCTGTGTTAATCATAGCAAGAACTAACTGAGCTAATTTAACAAATAGTTTTTTTTATAGAATTCTGCTGAATAGTCATTTGGGTCTGTGGATTTCCTGCTTTCTAAGGACATAAGAATGTCTTGAAATTCTGAAAGCCTCAATGGTTTGTGTAGCACCTTTGTGCATAAGGCATCAAGCTGTGTCACTTCTATTTTATCAAAACACATTCAGATAGGGCTCTATTTTTTCACAATGTGATGTGTATAAAGTTTCAATGTGAATCTTAAATATGTTATTTCTCTGTTTTCAGTGATTTTTAAGTGGTCAATGTGCTAAATTCTGTGTATAATAACTTTTTAATACAACTTAGGATTTGTTGATCTTGGATATTTGTGATCAACTCTGTAAATATCATTAATAAAGTCTGATACCTTTCTAGTTTGGAGGGTTTTTTTTTGTGAGACATTGCACATAAATTGTCCTCTCAAATAAAAGTTTTGTTTCCCACATTGCCCCCACAGATGCATTTACCTCTAAGAAAATGATAATTTGTGCAGAAATTATTTTAATGAAATCTACTTTTGGATGGTGTTGCCAAATGTGCATTGGATTACTAATGTGTTAATCTACAAAATAAGATGAGCAGAGTCGCAAATAACAATTGTACCATAAACACAAGATTTTACACACAGCAGCAAGTTATTATCAATAAAAAATAGGCAGGTTATGAGAAACTATGATGCACAAATGAAAAGAAGGAATAATGTCTTGATCATTGATGGAGAAACTTCAATGGTTCTGAAAAGAAGTGCTACATAATACAATGATAAACTGTCAAGGCAATTTTAGATAATGTACTTGCAACTGAAAGCTGGATTTTGTATACAATGAAAACCTCCTGCCAACTTAAGTATTTTGAAATCTTATATTGGGTACTAAAAATATTAGCCATACAATCTTTATTGTTTAGGGTGTTTACTTATTAACAAAAATTCATTCAGTTTCCAAATTACTATAATCTAACACTCTTCACAATGAGGTTGTAGCTACAAAATGAATTGATTTGTGAATCAGTATTCCTATGTCTTTGATCTGCATTTCTTCTCTCTCTCTCTTCAACCTACAGTATATTGGTTCTTAATATTTAAATGAGTTTTATGTTACAACAGAATACAGAAGGTTAACTTTGTAAATCATTACCCACCAAAAAAAGAACTTGCCATTCAGTCACCACATTAAAAGAAAAAAGTGAGTGATACCAATAGAAAGCCCTATCTAATATATAATAACAGAGCAAGTGAAGTAAGAAAATTAAGTACAGGCCCATGTGCTTATTTTAGAACTAACAAAATACCCGCGCTTCGCAGCGGTGAAGTACTGCCTTAAAATGTTTATTAAGAAGAAAATTAAACCTTTTTAAACTGAGGGAAAATATACCAATAATTATTTGTTAAGGATCTCTTTGTATGCCATGTTGTCAGTTTGGCCCTCCAGTTGCAATATGACCAAGCTGTAGCTGTGCGCTGAGCTTACTCTTGAGCATGCAACGTACAGTTGGCCATGTGAACAGTAATCTTATTTCAAATCTCACAGCTTGGATTGCTGCTGTCATAATCAGTTTGAGTTTCATTGTTTGTTTCAATTACGACAGTATTTGTAGGACTTGTGTTGAAGAGACATTCGGCATCTGTCAAGCGTTGTAAGTATACAACCAGTTTCATTGATAACTTCACATCCAGCTTTTGAGAGTTTAAACATTTCTAAACATCAAAGTTTCCACTACTGAAATCGTCACCTGTGAAGCTAAGATGTTTAAGAGGCATTGGCGGTTGTCCAAAGGTGTAAAATATTTGGCCATTTCGGTACACTTAAGCATTTCACTCTTCTAGTGCTCCTGTGTAGTATAATTATCTCCTGTACCGTCATCAGTCCACACCTTGAACCTGTCCCAGTCATTCAATACATAAGACACAATGTTCCTCCGGATATCAAGAGTGAGCCTGATATGGCCGTGCAATATGTAACAAAGAGAATGGAAAAGGCAGGTGCCATCTCCGGGCATGGAAACCACTTGGTAAGTGACAGTTCTTTGATCGATGGTGATCACCTCGATAGACATGTTAATGGGGGTACGGTTGGAACGATAAAGGAAATGGATACCTGAACAATGTAAAGTAAGTCTAAAATACCTATACAATAACTATAATCGTAATAAATGAACAATAAAACAGCGGAGAAGCCGTAGATTAAATAAAAAGGCTGTAGTTATCAGCAGGGAGACGTGAATACCGTGGCGAAGCAAGGAAGGGAATGTAGAGACTGGAGCGACAGACGGCCTTATATAGGCAGGCAGCCAACAACGTGGGAGGCGTTGGGATGGGGGACCCAACGCCGCCTCACACGGTGACCGAGCTGCAGGCTATGGACGTATATATGTACGTAAGTAGGATTCAGTTAGCGTTGGGACCCGCGTACCAAATTTCTTGAAGATGGGCCCATAAGTAACAAAGACCGTTGAAAAGTTCAATATGGCGGCCGACAGTGGCATCATATCACCGAAATAAGTACCAAATTTCAGCCTTCTACCTATGAATAAGAACATGGTGGACGTTGTTGACCGTTATGACCGTTATGACCGTTCCGCGTAGAATTTTGAAATGAAACCTGCTTAACTTTTGTAAGTAAGCTGTAAGGAATGAGCCTGCCAAATTTCAGCCTTCTACCTACACAGGAAGTTGGAGAATTAGTGATGTTTGGAAAATTCAATATGGCGGCCGACAGTGGCGTCATACCACCGAAATAAGTACGTACATCGATTTTGGTTAGTGCAGGGAAGCCACCTACCAAATTTCGTGAAGATGGGGTCAGCCTTCTACCTACACGGGAAGTTGGAAAATTAGTGACGTTGGAAAGTTCAATATGACGGCCGACAGTGGCGTCATACCATCGAAATAAGTACATACATCGGTTTTGGTTAGCGCAGGGAAGCCGCCTATCAAATTTTGTGAAGATGGTGCCATAAATAAGAAAGTTCAACATGGCGGACGTTGTCGACCGTTATCGACCGTTATGACCGTTACGTGTAGAATTTCGAAATGAAACCTACTTAACTTTTGTAAGTGAGCTGTAAGGAATAAGCCTGCCAAATTTCAGCCTTCTACCTACACGGGAAGTTGGAGAATTAGTGATGAGTGAGTGAGTGAGTGAGTGAGTGTACCGATGTACTTACTTATCTTGTTGAAAGATCCAGCCCCGGCGCAGCTTCAGCTTTGTCACTGATTCCTGGACATTGGTCTCCAGAATCTGCTGATACTGAGTGGAATCCATGCGTCCCTCAACTTTGACAAGATTCCCAGTCCCTGCACTGGCCACACAGCCCCACTTCTGTCTATCCGAAATCTTTCTTGGTCTGCCACTTCGAGCCTTAACTTGAACTGAGCCTGTGGTCTTCCATTTCCTCAATATGTTCCTAACTGTGGAAACAGACAGCTTAAATCTCTGGGACAGCTTTCTGTATCCTTCCCCTAAACCATGATGGTGAACAATCTTTGTCTTCAGGTCATTTGAGAGTTGTTTTGTGACCCCCATGTTGCTACTCTTCAGAGAAAATTAAAGGAGGAGGGAAACTTACAATTGACCCCCTTAAATACTCTTTCTCATTATAGGATTCACCTGTGTATGTAGGTCAGGGGTCACTGAGCTTACCAAGCCAATTTGAGTTCCAATAATTAGTTCTAAAAGTTTTGGAATCAATAAAATGACAACGGTGCCCAAATTTATGCACCTGCCTGATTTTGTTTGAACAATTATTGCACACTTTCTGTATATCCAATAAACTTCATTTCACTTCTCAAATATCACTGTGTGTGTCTCCTGTATGATATATTTAACTGACATTTTTATTCGTAACAACCAACAATTTATACAGGAAAATGATGATTAACAAGGTTGCCCAAACTTTTGCATCCCACTGTATATATATCTACATATACACACATACATATACATACACACACATATATACACACAAATACATATATATACATACACACACATATATATAAACATATATATACATACTGTACATATCTACATATATACATACACACACACACACACACACACACACACAACTATCATATATGTTGAAGTTCTATTTAAATTTTAAATAGAAGGAATTTTTATTTAGTCGACAGAATATTATTCTGGAATAAATCAACTCAAACCTTAAATAACTTATAATATTTTGCTCTCCATAAAAATATATCCTGTCTAAATTATACAAGTTAGAAATAAAGTAAATGTTAAAAGAACAAACATTCAAATTTCTTTACTCTTATGTAATTTTATATAAAAAATAAACTTAAACTTTTAAATATCCCAAAAGATTTTGCTCTCCATAAAAGTATATCCTGTCAAAATTATACAAATTCAAATATATACATGGTGCATAACAAAACCTGGAAACATAAATAAAATTTGTTCTTTTCAGCAATAACAAATCAAATCATTCAGATGTCTTTGCTCTTATGTCATTTTATCAGATTTGGAAGCCTGGCATCTTTTTTTGGCAACAAGTTCGTTTATGTTTGGTGTGAGGTTCTGTGTTGTGGAGATTCTTAGGATGGACTGCAGGTGCTCATCAGTGAGGCGACTCCTGTGTGCTGTTTTGTTAGTCTTCATGACTGAGAAGAGCTTCTCACACAGATATGTGCTACCAAACATGCACAAGGTTCGAGCCGCATGTAGACGGAGCTGGAGCATTTGTGCAGGAATGGAGTGAATAAACTGTGCGGGCCGTGCAGTATCGTACTTTGCCTTCAGTGTGCCATTACACTGCAGCTCAATCACCTCCATCTGAATCTGCACAGGTACAGTTTCCACATCGACAGCAAATGGGTTGCGAAACAAGTCAAAATTCTTTTTTTGTTCTTTAAAGTCACCAAAGCGCCGTGCGAACTCAGTGCGCAGTGCGCTCAGTTTATGAACAAAGTGCGTATTTGGGAACACCGTAGTGTCGACTTGGTTCAACATTACTTGGCAACAGGGAAAGTGGGGCAAGTTGCACTGGTGCATTTGTGTCTCCCATAAAAGTAGCTTCACTTGAAATCACTTTGTGATTTTGCACGGGTAAAAACGTCTGCTGAAGTGTCAGATTCTTCTTTAACTCTTCTGCTTTCTGTATCTTGTGCATTGCATTCAGGTCTTTCAGGTTATCTTGATGTTTTGTCTCATAGTGCCGTCTTAGATTAAATTCTGTAATTACACCCACATTTGCTCCAGAAATGAGACACACGGGTTTACCGGCAATGTCAGTAAACATATACTCAGCGTCCCGTCGGTTTTTAAAGGCTCTATGTTCAGAATCACCTTTTCTCTTCGGCATCGTGTGGGCTAGCTTCGCAATAACTTGCAGCATCATAAGCTAGACTTGATTAACGCGGTAAGTGTTCGGCAAGGCAGCTGAAGCACTGCATTATGGGATCTGTAGTTTATTGTGTTACCAGCGCTTCATATCCCCGGGCCATTAATAACAATAATACAGTATATAAAATGATCTCGCGGGCTGGATATAATTACACGCCGGGCCAGATGTGGCCTGCGGGCCTTGAGTTTGACACATATAGACTAAATAGAACTTGAAAAGATATATTTTTTCAAATGTGATCGCGCAATTCAGATAGAGTTGACGCGCACTACAGTACATCGAGCCCGCGTGCTATTGTGGTTTTGCCTGCATGCCTCAATAAGTCATCCTCCCCTTGCTCTTACTGAGTATGGCTTTACCAAAACAATCATTGATGGCGAATAAAGTATCCATTATTCGAGTATGTAGATCGGGGTATATATATATACATATATATATATACCCGCGTATCGCAGCGGAGAAGTAGTGTGTTAAAGAAGCTATGAAAAAGAAAAGGGAACATTTTAAAAATAACGTAACATGACTGTCAATATACAGTAATTGTTTTGTGAGTGTTACTGAGTGTTGCTGTCATCAAGGATTCGATTATCATTATTTCTTTCAATCAGGTTCGTATTTGTAGGATGTGTTGTGTTCAAGTTACATTCCGTGTTTGTCAATCGTTGTAAAGATGACAGGTTTCATTCATCGATTCGTTTCTTACTGCATCAATAAACAGCTCGTCTTCTTCTTTATCTGAGACCTGACACACTGCATGCACGGGTTTTTTTTTTACACTGTCTTCCTTTAGCGGGACATTGACTTTTTCCACCGTGTGCTTTGTTTCCGCAGTAGCTGCACTTATTAATATGCTTGTATGTATCAGACGCTTCATATTTTTTTGCTGCCGTTTCAATTGTGTAATTCGGTTTTTGTTCAGCGCTCTTTGGAACTGTTGCTTTTTGTCTGTGCACTGCGTCAGTTCACGTGAGCCGCTCGGTGTACATGCATCGAAGTTTCCCAGCTGTGCTGGTGCCATGTTGTGCTATGTCCATGGCTGTATCTAATGTTACCTAAGTCCCGGCACTTAAAACTTTCTCTCACAGTTTCGCTGAGTTTGTGCCAAACACCACCCTGACCATCTCATCTTCCTCTGCATAAGCACAGTCCTTCACCCATGAATATTTAGTGGCAGTGTTTCTATTGGATTGCCGCTGACGGACGGCCTTATATGGGCAGGCACTAAATTACAAACGCCAGCGGCAGCCTGTCTATGAACTTAATTTAAAGTTTAGGTTTACATCGTGCTTTGTTTCCGAAGTAGCAGAACTCATGAATATGGTTGTATATGTCACTCGCTCGCTTCTTATTGTTTCGCTGCCTTCTCAATTATATAATTCATGTTTTCTTCAGCGCTTTTTGGGGCTCTTCCTGGTTTTCTAAGTACTGCGTGATTACGTGGGAGGCATGATGATGTCACACGAAACTCCGCCCCCACGGCTTTCAAGCTCATCTCCATTACAGTAAATGAAGAAAAACAGCTTCCAGTTATGACCATTACGCGTAGAATTTCGAAATGAAACCTGCCCAACTTTTGTAAGGAAGCTGTAAGGAATGAACCTGCCAAATTTCAGCCTTCCACCCACACGGGAAGTTGGAGAATTAGTGATGAGTCAGTGAGTGAGTGAGTGAGTGAGTGAGTCAGTGAGGGCTTTGCCTTTTATTAGTATAGATTATAGTCATTATTTATTGCCATGTTTCGAAAAAGGTTGGAAGAGAATATCTTAAAGAAGATATGATTTTTTTCAATCTGAGATAATAAAGTAAATGACTTTTCCACTTAGTTATATAAAATGGATAAGAACTTTTCCAATTGAGCAAAATAAGCATATATGCTGGTAGTGTTGTATAGGATATTATAACCTACAGTATTTCTCCTAGCACTAGGAATGATTTTAAATCCAAGGCTATCCAAGAAATATGCACAAATTTTTGACCAAAATGATATAAGTGTTGGGCACACCGAAAACTTGAGGCCTAGTGATATAGGCGCTTGATGACATCGCTCACAAGTTGAATCTTGTTATGGGCACATTTTAGACCCATTTTAAATGCAATATACATGACTGATGAATTATGGTATGCTTAGCAAATGTTGAACTGAAATGTATTCCATGAATGTGTGGTTTTCTGAATTTACAAATCTTACAGACTTTAGAATAATTTTATCTTTGTTAACAATGGGTAGGTAGAGTGGTGGCTCTGAGGCTAAGGATCTGTGCCAGCAATTGGAAGGTCAGTTCCAATTCCAAAAATGCCAGAAGTGATTCCACTCTATTGGGCCCTTGAGCAAGGCCCTTAACTTGCAATGGCTCCATCCTGCGTATGATGTTAACCTGCATCCAGCCCTGTAAGCAGGTCCTCCATTTCGCAGGGAAAACTTGAGAGTTAGTGGCAGGACTGGAACTCCAGCCACTGTAAAAAAATCTCAAACTGTTGAATTCCATTAGAACTAGTTTGGTGCTGAGGTGTCACCCATTGCACAGCAGCACTCTGGTCCTAAATTAGGATCCTGTGGTGTTTAGTATCAGTGCATGCAGTGGGCCATCAACACTACTGCATACATGAGTCTTTAGTTTTCATAATACCAGGAAGCCCTGCCTAAACTGAATCATGTCCCCATTGTAGGAACCAGCCTCAAATGGACTTAGGCACATATAATACCTGTTGAGAAGTGTTGGCTGGGAATAATAAAGACAAAATTTTGTTAAACCTGTGAAATTTGTAATTGAGCCAGGTCTACTAGTAGCACTCCTCCTGGGCTTTTATAACCAATTCCTTCACGTAGACAACAAATCTGAGTGGATTTCAAAACTGGCCTGCAACCAGATTGCATGGTTTTACTACCATACTACAAAGTGTACATGTTTTGTAATGTGCTCATTTCATACCACTTATTGACAGCCCAAGAAATGTTCATTAAATACATTTTTCAATTATATGATTTCCCAAAATCAAGGTTGACCCTTTTCTTCTCTATTTTATATTTAAAAGAGATGAATTCATGAGTCTATTCGTGTTATGGTGCTAGTAAAGTACAGTACATGTTATTTTGAACAGCCTGAAGAGATTGTGAAAATTATTGCAAACTTCTTTAAAATTAATGAACACACTTTGAGAACAGAGCTAGGCAGAAAATCTTTGGCATTGTTGGTGTTCCTTAAGGTGCAGAATCTTGGAATTCTACTAAATTCATATTTGGGGCTTTCACTAAAATTTTGTAGGAGACACCATTAAGGAATACTCAGAAATGGATTGTATGCATTGTGTACCTAGCGGTCCTTTTTCTTTAAGTTCAACAGATATAAGAAGAATGATAATTTTACAGTTCATAGAAAAAAAAATCAAATACATGTGTCTGGATTTCTTTATATATTTACACATATAACAAAATGTTTGTTTGTTGGCAACACAGATTATGCTACAATCCTGGGATAGAAAGGGAAACAAGTATGGAGAAGTCAGGCTGCTCTCCAGTACTTTTATACTGTTCCTCACTTTTTGTAACAATATTCTAGTTGTTTTTCTAGAGTTGAGTGTAATGTTTTGACTTTTAACCTGTTACTTCTCCATTTCTAATGTTGGTGAATGACAAAAATTAATTTGAAACAAAAAACAATTAAGGATTCATAGTGACTGGATCTCGAATATAGTATCTAGTGCATTGGAGGGTTTATTGACCACAGGGATAACATGGTGCACATTAGATTCTGACTATGTTATGATTGCTTGAATAGTTTTGTGCACTTTTTAAACATTCTGGATCCTGGTCACTTTGATTAATTCTTTATTGGACTTTATTGGACTTCAATAAAATACAGATATATTACCTATCACTTACAGTATATTACCTCCCTGGCTTCTTATGCCTTCTTCTCCATATTTAGTATATGTGCTTCCAATTAAACTAGTGATGCCAGCTGAGCACTACTGTGAAATCTTTAACTTACTGTCTTCCTGGCTCTATTTCTGCACCATGGAAGCCAGCAACAGGAAATTATACTGCGAGAGTGACTTCCTCTGGGAGTCTGGATAGTCAGTGCAAGGCTAAGAGAATTGGAGCCCAGATTAGAAACCATGGGTTTCACTGCACTTATGTTAGCCGATCAATATATATAAAAAATGATGCACTACACCTGCCAGCTAATATTGTTCTTGACTTTAGCATAAGAAACCAACAACGAGCATTAAACTGCCAATATGGTATACTTACAAAGAGTGGCTTACCAATGCAAAGCAGGTGTCACACTTAATACAAAACATGTTTCTGGGAAACCAAATAAGGTAAATCTTTTGAGGAAACAATATAATGTAGCTTGTTAAAAATGGCAGTGAGCAGTGTGATAAAATTACTTATTAGGTGGATGGTGTCAGTAAATTTAAAAAAATACTAAGGTGAAAAGCATTGAATCAGGAGATTAGTAATTCTTTACATTATTTGATATTGTGCTTGATTACATTTGAATATAGTTTTGGCTAATTATTAAGGTGCTGAACTGCAAACCATAACATACAATTCCTAACTTTAAGTCCACAGTAATTTCATTTTGTGCTCCAGCTGTAAAAATTACACAAAAATCAAATATTCCATAAAAAAACTTAAGGACTCAATTAGAAACTTGGCTTTTTGTTTTTGTGCATGGTTTTACTACCATACTACAAAGAGTCTACATGTTCTGTAATGTGTCCATTTCATACCACTTGACAGTATGAAAGTATTGACAGCCCAAAAAATGTTTGTTAAATACTTTTTTCAATGATATGGTTTCCAATATAATTGCTAAAATTTGACAGCACATCCCTAGGTTTTCTATCTATTTATCTATTCTATATAGCCGGGTGTTGTGACACTGTATTTATTTCAATTAGGCTACACTGTCAACTTATATTTTCCATCTATTCCTATGTACTATTAACTAACACTGCTGTATGTTTGTTTTATTATAATTTTTATGTACTTAATTTCATTGTACTGCACTTTACTATGCTACTTTGAACTGTACGCAAGTTTGCTTCATGATTTTCCATGTGATGATGTATTATGTGAAAGGCATTATAAAATATAAACAATAACTGATTAATTAAGCGCTAGTTTAGAGTAAGTGTGGTACAGAATGAGGCCACAAGCAGACCTTACAAATTATAATTGCTGTATCTTCATCAAATATAGTATTTCTTCCCACCAATCAATCTTCCAAATCCTCTTATCCAGCAAGGAAAAACAATCCCCTGGACAGAGCACCAGCTCATTGTAATATGAATGTACATATATATCATGGGTCAATTCTGCATGGCCATTCCACCAAAGTGTCTGTCTTTGGACTGTATAAGGAAACCAGAGCACCCAGAGGAAACCCACATGTATAGCATGGAAACTCCACTTGGGGAGCACATGGAACTTTAACTAAGGTCTTCTTGTTGTGAGGCAGGCAGCAGTGGTACCAGCAAGTGTCGGTGATAGATTATTTTGCGCCCTAGGCCAGCCTTGTTAGTGCGACAACCAAATGTTCAGTAGCTAACCCGCATGGCTGGGTTTCTTCCTCTCTTATGACCTGCGTACTAGGCGAATGCCTAATTCACCTTAATGGTGATGCTGACCCTGGCTACCACTGTGCAACCCCATAACTTTTCTGTTCTTCAATTTTCAATAGGTATGAATGATAAAAGCTAACACTGAAACACAAAACAAAATCCTCATCTGGATGAAATTCACATGTCCTATACTAAATCAAGTGCACTGTTTCCAAATCTAAAGTCAGATTTTGTCTATCACATCAGAATCTTAAGTTACATGTGCAAAAATTACTTTCTGCATATTGTAGTTGTGAAAGGATTTCAGAAGACACAGAGAAAGGTTTGGGGGCAGCCACTTGTATACTTGAAATTGGCTGCCAAATCAGAAGTTGTGGTTCAAATGGTACAGGTCTTAACTGACTTCAGTCCAACACAGAACAGTACAGAAAGGCAAACATGGCGGTTTTAAAGACTGGCAAGGAAAGTGATGTCGGGGCAGGAAACAGAAGTGACGTCATCGGGGCCTTAATCAGAAGTGACATCATCAAGCCCAGGCAAAATTTCCCAAAATTGATCTGCCAATGAAAAAGAGGAAGGACCAGTGCATCCTGCCACCCCTTGGTCTGGCATGGAATTATTCCTTTGTGAGCCCTTCAGCTGCCTCCCATATGCACGTGTGTGACACAGGACTAGTTTCTGCCCCATAACTGTGTAATACTACATTGATGTATTCATTACAACAAAACAGAAAACAATGTACAAAGTATTTATTTTTTTAAAAGATTCACCTTAAGGTCAATATCATACTGTTGAAAAGTGGCTTTAAGAGCTTGCTTTTGCTATTGTGAGTTATTGTAGTTGCCCACTGCAGAAACCAGCAATAGTTACCCATTTTGGAGTTGAAGTGGCATTGATATCTTGTTATTATAACAGAAATATCTTGATGTAATCTCTCTCCATGTTCATTATTTACATCACCCAAATTAACTGGGAAAAAAAAGTCCAGATGCGATTTTAGCCATACAGAAATAACAGTCGATTGAAGATTTTTTTGTTTATGGCATTCAATCACTGTGTATAGAATACCACACTGTGCAGCAGACATGAAGTGCCCAACTGTTATCCTAATCTCTGATTTGACATTCAAAATAATACTTGTAAGCAACTGTGACTTTCTTTGTCAGGTTTTCGCACTGAGCAAGCAGAGTATATTTACCAGAAATATAACAAAAATTGGCAGGATGGTTAATGCAGCCATCGACTATTCATTTTAAGTTTCAAACAGAAACACTCCCCAACAAAACCTTTGTCAGCTGTCAGTGTGCCCTCAGTCTCTTTCACCTTATACAGATGCTGATGGCATCAGCTGTTTGACATATGTGTCCTGACACTGTTACAGTTGTACCTCTAGGAATATATACTGATGCTATGGTCCCGCAGGCCTACAGATGTTAGTAATGCTAATCATTGCTCCATGCAACATGATGTATAGCAAACTATCAGCAATAGCCAAACAAGTTTGTATAACTTAAGGTCTGGATGTGCTAGGCAAATCCTGTGCTGAGATTTGGAATCAGCATGCTCAATTTATTATGCTGTATGTGGTTTACCTCCAGTACCAAAACCTTCACTTTCCATTGTTATCATTAACTTTTATTTAAAATTCTTATATATACAGTATGTTCACCCACGCAATAGCTCAGAGAACTGATTTTTTTTCGCACAATTACTGGCAGTAAGTGACTGTTGTTAAGCGAAGTCTCTGTGCTACAGGTAAAATACTGTGCATTTTAAAAATCTGTCAGAGTTTAAAAACAAAATAGCTAGTGTTTTGCCTTCCATAAATCTAGATATAGCAATAAAACTGTCATAAATGACATAAAGTAAACATAATTGTAAAAGAAAAAAGTCGGATAAAATGAATAATTTAATTCAAGACTGTCATTTGACAAAGAATGAATATCTGTCATACTGCAATGTAAACTGTGCAAGCAAAATGTCTTGCCTTTCTGTATACTTGAGTATAGGCTATGCAAAAATCACCAGTCCAAAACAGTGCATGCAGTTCATTCCTAAACTTTTTTGGTGAAGGCACATTATTTTTCTATCTATCCAGCTATCTTAGCCATTACTGTCTCAGTGGTCAAAATGCTAAACATTTTATAATAAATATATTGATGTATTTTTTCTGGCCCCTAGTTCAATGTTAATAGCTGTTACATTTCCAGTTTTTTTAAGCTGAATCTTTTGTCCAAATTCTCTTAAGTAAATTCATCCATGCCAGTTCAGAGAATTTGGTCTTCAAAAAAAAGTGAATTCTATAGTAATAATATGAGAAGATAAAGAGTGAGGAGAAAATTCCAGCTATATCCTGAGTTTATAAAAACCTTTAGCTTCTTCTGTTTATCTTTGATGATTGTCTTTGAACAAATTCAGACAGAAATTGCAACTATGATGAAGAAAAATGAATCCTGCTTCAACATGCTAGAAGAATGATTATTACAGTTTGGACACTTTTTACTAGAAATATAATAAATAAGGTACTTAGGCAGGCAATACATAATAAATTATTAATGTAGAGTATTGGAACCACAGCTTGATGGATAAAGAATATTCTTCATATTTTCAAAAACATTTCAGTGAAAGAGTGAAGTTATTACTCACGTAGCCTGCCACTGCTATTGCATACTTGTTGTGATATTGTTTCTTTACTTTAACTAACTAGAAATTTCCCTTTGTGCCACACTGTATGTTAACCCTAATTGCTTTAGGTTATTAAATTTAAAAGTCTTTATTTCCTTGCCTTGTAATTTAACATGTTTGGCATGTAACATTATAAAGGCCTTTTCACATGGCCTATTTGCAAGGTTTTTTAAAGGTCAGTGTTACTTGTTTTAAACAATATTGTGAACGTTCAAAATGAACTTAATCCTTTTTAGCTTTGCTTTAATAAGTCTGAACTGGACCTTCTGAGAGTGACTCTTAGTTAATTTAGAATGTAACCAAGTACACATTGGAATAAGTCAAACATATACAGTAAAAATGGCTTGTGAATGCACCCATGAACAAAACATTTTTCTGATGTTTTCCTAACAACTGCAGAAAAGAGGACTCACTCAAAACCCACTGAAATGTTGTCTGAAATTTTCTAAGGCCCACATACTGCCCCAAACAACTGAAGACTGTTCTAAATTTTTCATTGAGCTTGATTAATAAATGATTAAATATAAATATTGTGTTGGTCTCAGTGAGTCACAATCTGGTATTGTTTGCAATGGTACTGGGCTGTGGTGGGTCAGATCGCTCTTGACCACAAACTCCAACCCCTCTGATAA
This sequence comes from Polypterus bichir lapradei, assembly GCA_026402145.1. Lineage (NCBI taxonomy): Eukaryota > Metazoa > Chordata > Cladistia > Polypteriformes > Polypteridae > Polypterus > Polypterus bichir. The sequence continues at coordinate 5,468,109 of JANRMT010062832.1, read as the reverse complement.
TTGAGCTTGAATCTTCAAGGGGGACACCCCGAGGCTCTGATGAATGTGCTGAATTCACCAAGAGGAAGGGGCTCTGATGATTAAGAAATTCTGGATTAAGTTTTTTGAAAAAGAAACCAAGTTTTAAAAAAATACATAAATGTATCAGCAAAGTAAACCTCAGCTTTCTATTAAGGTATTTTGCTATGACTACAAACAGTTTTTAATAGGGACAAGAATTCTCATTTCCTACTTAGTCATGAAAAGTTCTCCTTTGATGAACCCAAAATAAATGGATGCAACATTAAATTACATAGAAGTTGTACCTCAAATTCTCTCTGTAAAATAGACAGGCCATTGTGTCTGCCCCTCACACATCTCACCCTCACACACCTCAATCATCTGCATGTCCAGTTACTTTTTTTTTCTTTGTACCTTTAGAGTTCAGCATGGCAAGAGTCTTGTCTTTCCTTTGTTGACATTTTTGAGATGCCTGTGGCTATCATGTCTTTTTTTTAAATGGTGCCATGTGCACATTTTGTCTAAGAACCTATGTTATGGCATGTCAATCAACCTGAATGTGTTCATACAGTCTAAGCACATATACGACTGGCGACTCTATCATTAAGTGTGAGTAGTCGCTTGCCCACAATCTGTAAAAGTCACACAGTGTGTTGTGGTGTGAAATTTTGCATATAAGTTGATAAATATTTTGTATGTCTTTATTTGTAACTTAGGCAATCCAATGTAATATTAGTATTTCATTAGTGAGAAGCATTCATAAATTTTACGAAAGGGTTGGGGGAAGTGCCTCAAACAAGTTTATCAAATGTTTCTCTGCAGGATTCTCTCAGTCAACCCCCACAGGAAAGCCAGACTGTCTAGCTGGCAAGTTTCACCTTAACACATGGTTTTGGGGTCAGGTGTGAAGGTATTCAATGCCCCATTGGTCTGAAGTATGGGTGTTTGAAATTGGCTTATATCAGAAGCCTTTAAGTACCATGACACCCTATTGGCTGTAGGGTGTGGACAGAGAATCAATAAATTTGCTTGCTTTACCTCACTCTCTCTCTCTCTCACCAACTGATAAAGGAGCCTCTCACACCATGAACTGAAAAGGACAACACAATGAAGAGCACAGCTTGGCAGCCACATTGAGACAGGCATGCGGCCTGTTCTGAAGAAAACTGACCACAAATGACGACTTAAATAGAGACATTTTAAGTAACTAACAAGTTTGTGTGCCACCTGAAACTACACATCACCATTTATCAGGTTGTATGGTTGCCAATATTCAAATGTATTTTGCAAATTGTTATTATTTATGAATATTATCAATAATACATTATTTAAAGCGTAACTTAATTCCTTCTTGTCTTTTACTACACCTACTATTGCCTGAGGTTATACATGTAGAAGTGAAGGTGGGGAGAAGTTATATGATACAATACCTTATAAACAGTGGTAAGTCTGTGAGATTTGAAGCATTCTGACAAAGGTTACATATTAATAATACAAAAGAGGAAAGTAGAGTAATATATTACTCTACGAAGACAAAAAACAATGTATACCCAGAATTAGATATTAAACAATTTCCTTAATGCTGTACGAGACATAGATGCTCCTAGAAAGGTAGCAATGGATAATAATGAAATTTAAAAATAAACACGTTAAAGAAATCAATAATATGCTTAACATTTTCTGTGTAAACACAGATCCTGATTAAATCTTTTCATGCTCCATACCTACACTTGTATAATATGGCCAAAGTTAACTGTCCAGATTTTCAGGTACAAATATGATCACATGTAAGAAACATTAAGGTATTGCTGGGAGTTGAACTTGGGTTTTTGTGTCAGTCAGCCAGCAGTACTAACTATTGTGCTACGATGCCATAAAGATGAACATTTTTACTCAGTCTAACATTAATAATGTTATTTTTTTTCCTAATAATAACAACAGTGGCCAGAAATCGTTCTTTACTTTGTTTGTAGGTGTTACTTGTATCTGTGATGATTTCATCAAAAGTAGTTTATTTTGGTAGGTAGAAGTGTACCTTTTTTCACATTTAAGTATTATTCTTATGTTAGCATGGGCTAAGAGTTTACATATGCTGGTTCTAAAAGAGTTATTGCAATACTTATAACTCAGAGACAGAACAGTAATTTAGACAACATATAGGAGGCAGCTGAGCTGAAATGCATTGTGTGCAGCTACTACACAGTGTAATCAATATACATAAGACATTTTTTCCCTTCACCTTGCCAGACATTATAATTGCTGAGGGATAAAAAATTAAGAAACATCTTGAGCAAGAAAAAGTAATTGTGTCCACTGAGGCCTGTCCATGTTTGGCATATCATTTCCTCATACCTGCCATCTAATTGCATTGTGCCTGACCCCAATAAATGCTGATTCAAACATCTTTAAATGTCTCATTATATTTAGGTGCATTTAAAGGTGCTGACACTTTAGAAAAAAAAAAAAGAATCATTTAAGCAAAAGCTGAGAATCAAGATAATGATATTTGCAAAAGAGGCATCTAAAGACCAGTGCAATGAATGAGTCAATGGTTGGGAGACAAGAAGGAGCATTGCATTCTGCACTTTGAAAGGGAGCCAAAAAGGGCACCACTTTCGTTATTTTGGTTGGCTTTATCTTCTTTTGTTCCTTCCATTAAATTATTCTTCTAACACTTAGTAGCGTGTACTAGTGTCTTTCTCTGTTTGGATTGCACTGCAGAATGTCCCTGGTTTGTCAGAATGCATAAAATTGCAAAACTACTTCGAAATGTAAAATGAATATCCACGAAAAGAATTCTTCCTCAGTTATTTATATGTGCTTAATTACCTATAAAAATGTTAAAGTGCTTATCTCAAAAACTTTAGTACTTAAAAAGGACGGTTCCTTGGTCATTTTAGGGGCTGTGTTCTTTAAAGACATATTTTTAAATTAAAGGTGACAATATTATGATTATACAATTTATTTTTATTTTTTTTTTGTGTAGCCCAAAATCACACAAGAAGTGCTGCAATGGGCTTTAACAGGCTCTTCCTCTTGACAGCCCCCCAGCCTTGACTCTCTAAGAAGACAAGGAAAAAACTCACAAAAAAAACCCTTGAGGGGAAAAAATGGAAGAAACCTTGGGAAAGGTAGTTCAAAGAGAGACCCCTTTCCAGGTAGGTTCGGTATGCAGTGGGTGTCAAAGAGAAGGGGGTCAATACAATACAATACAACACACAGAACAGAACAAATCCTCAATACAGTATAAAAATAAAATTTTTTAAAGTACGGAGTAGAATTTAACAGTAGATGATATTACATAATATGATTTGGATTTGTTTATGATTATGAATATATGGAATTTCTGGTGGCACCAAAACTGAGCAAAATATCTTAAAACGCAAAATGCTTTTTACTGGTAAATGATAGGGAATGAAATTTAAAATGGTTAAACAAAACATAATAAACAGAGTTATAATAAGGATATAAAGACTTAAGTCTAATTTTTATTCTTAAAATTACACATTTGTGGGGGTCTGTAGCATGACATAATGTCACCCCATCAACTAACCTTTCAGCTCTTGCATTTTCTCAGCCTGTAACACTAAACTAAACATATGACTGAGTATTCAGAGATTGAGATTGCCACCCACTTTAATATTAACTCAGAGATGGACTGCTCTACTCTAGTAGTCTAAGGCTTTTAGTCCAAATTATCAAAAAAGAACAACAGAATCATGGTCGGAGGTGCCAGTTCAAGAGGAGTAATGATAGGCTTAATCAACTTCAAGGCCAATACGGACTGATTCTTTACATTGAACATTCAGTTAGTAAACTGGAAGTTATGTTCACTAATGTAATAGGCAACAATGACAAAGAGGATTTGGAATGTAACTAATGCCTCAGTATAGTAGGAGTATATTGTACACATGCAGTAGAAGCAGCAAGTGAGATGCAAAGAAACAATTAATTTTAAAATTTATAAGAAGTTGTTTTTTATATAATATTGTAGTTAGGTGTAGAGGAACTCAAGTGGCATGTACAGAGCCCTGACCGTAATCCTATTGAACACTTTTGTGATGAATTGGAATGCCGATTGCAAGCCATGTCTTCTTGTCCAGCATCAGTACCAGAAATCACAAATGTTTTTTTGGTTGAATGGGTACAAATTCTCAGAGACAAACTCCAAAATCAAACTCATATAGGTGTCATAGGTCAGGCGTCCACAAACGTTTGGCCATGCAGTGCGTTTTGTTTCTCCACTTTCCTCCAACCTCTGTAATGACAAGATATTAATTTGGTGTCTGTAAGCTAACCAAGTAGGTCTGTTTGCGTGTCAGATAGCCTTTGGATGGACTATCATCCTTTACAGGTTTTAATCCATAGTTCAAAAATAGATGAATGGGTTTGTAATTGGTTGTTTTACCAAAAGTGGTCTTATAAAAGACCATAGCATACAGTTGTATTCCAGAGACAAAAAAGACTGAGCAGCAACAGTGATGCAATTATTTCTCTGAATTTCCCTCCTTCCTTAAAGGTAGTAATAGCAGAGAGCCTGTCAAATGGCCCCAGTTCAAGCATGTCTTCATTTTTATAGAGCAGTCTTGGTCTATGGCATTATGCCCCTATTTCTCCACTGATTAATAATGTTATAGGGTTACCCAGCTGGACTTGCCTCTGATTCCATTACAGGTAATTGCTTTTTCATATTTAACAACATGACCATTGCACATTTAGGATATCTACCAGTCCAACTGATAAAGTTGCTTCTTATTTTCTTTTACACACTTTTATAAGGTTTTCCATGTATTCATAATTTAGGTGCCTATTTTACTGGTGTTTACTATTATCATGTAACTCATCCCTGAAAGCAGGCTAGTGAAGTAAAGGTTTTGAAAATACACATGCAAAATATGTGTCATTCAGCAACTGCCAGAGTATTTGATATGTGGCTGAAAGTAGTGAAGCTATCATGTCTGAGTAAATTATTTTCGCATTAATGCTCTACATAATTTCTTTGAAATTTTCATGCACTTCTGTCTTGTCTGTCAGTTCATGAGCAGACTGCATACAAAAAGATCATTTTAATTACAAGCTTTAAAGTTAGTTTAATGTTTATTCAATAGTAACTGTACTGCTTACTGTAACTTTTTGTTAAAATTAATGAAAGGTGGTTTGTCCAGGGTAGCATAGTGATGCAGTAGTTGCTGCTGCTTCATTACATCCACAGATGACTAACGACTAGAAATCCTTTCTTGTTCATGGGTTTTGCACTGAAAGACATGACTTTTTGACAGTGTGTGTGACTGTGGGTAAGAGTATGCCCATTAATGGACCACTGTTCTTTATAGGGTTTGTTCTTCCATGCCTCTAAAAAATGTGTTTCTGGATTGTTTACAGCACTTTTGAAATGATGTCCTTCAAAAGAATTGCACTTTGATACTTCTTAAATATACTGGACAAGCAGCACTGTTTTTACAATGCAATTGTCCCTACAGTGCTCAGATCTGTGCAGTAGTGTGTCCTCGATAAGTGCTGAAAGGGCTGTGACCAAATACTGTAGACACTACACTGTCTGCCTGTTAACTCTTTTGCTGTTTCACATTTGAGATGGATATGTTGAATTATTTATTGCAGGAAAACCAAACCTGGCTCCTGACATTTTATCAATGATTTGATATTACTGTCAAGTCAGTGACCCAAAGTATTGCCTTCATCTTGTAACACTATTATATCTGGTATTTGTTGTGTATTTAATGTAACAGTCATTTTAAGGCATACAGTAATTAATTTAGATTCTTTCTTCATTTCATGTAGAAGAGATGTGTGTACACTGTAATAAATACATAAAACAGAAAGTTTTTATATAAGAACTCAATATTAGAAGCATCAATGTAAATTAACCTTTCTGTTATACTAGCTAAGTTATCCAAGTGGAAAGGCGCAAAGATAAAAAATAATTTACACTGCTTGATTAAAAAAAAATTAAATGTAACATGCAGCAATCAATCCCAGATTTCTTGGTTAAAAGGCAAGCATTTTATCTCTTAGAACAATATCACAACCTGTAAGGATTTCTGTCTTGGTTGACAGATCACACTGGAACATTTCTTGTCCCTCAATTCAATCCTGTGCAACCCCCACTGTCACCTGGTAAACTTGCCTTTTGATATTATTAAAAAGATGTGTGTAGAAACTACTGTCTGAATTCGGTGGTCTATAACACACTTCTAAAATAAGACCTCTTTCCCTAATATTTTCCAGGCAAAGCCACATGTCCTCACTAAGATGGGGCTCATCATCCAACTGAAGAGGACTTACATTTAAATCCTGTTTGGCATAAACAGCAACCTCATCTCCTTTTCTGTTCTGTCTATCCTTCCTAAAAAATGTGTATCCCTCTATGTTACAATCATCCCAATCTTTGTTATTTAGCCAGGTTTCCGTTATTGTTATAATATCATAATTATGCTCTGCTACATGCAACTCCTACTCACTTGCCAATTCTTCAAAACTTTTAAGGAAAATTGAAATATCTTCATAGTACATGTATAATTATTCAATTCATCTATCCATCCAGGGTTGCACCAGCCCCAGCAATCATACAACATGAGGCAGGAACAATCCCTGACCCAGCTGACGCTGCTCCACCAAGTCCTTGCATATTTAATCATTAAAAATATACATTTAAATGAAGTTAAAAATGTATCTGTATAATGTAATATATAATATTTAATGTATTTCATCCCTAAAATGATATCAAGAGCTCTCCTCCTGCCTACATATTATGCTGACGAGAATTTTTCTCAGCATTTCCGTGCAATAATACACTTTCAGGGTGCGAATGATGCCCAGATCCAATGGCTAAAGCACTGCTGTGCAATTGGGTGGGAGGAATTCAATGCGAAGATTATCTAAATGTGTAAGCATGTTGTGGGCAGCACAGTTATTAATCAGGAGCCGAATTATCCTTTTCTTTTTCATTTTGTGAGGTTTCTGAACTCTTTTGAGACGCGGGGGGGCGCGGCCCAAGGGGAACGACATGCTGAAGTGCGTCCTGAAGCACGATTGTAGCGTCTGTGAAAGATTGTTTGTCCGTTGCTGGGGCAGGGCAAAAACAAGCTCATAGCACTGTTGTGAAGCGACACAGAAGCAAATCATAAAAGATCGGGGTTGTGCTATATGTCCCTGTCTTGTACCCCAAACCACAAGGCTGAGTTGCAGTACTTTAGCAAAACCAGCTTTATTCAGCTTGAAACAGGAACGGCAGACTTATTTATTGTAGTGTGATCTGCCACTCTGCTATACACAGACACAGCAGTCAGGTGGCATTACCTATCGATATCTTTTCTGTTTGCTTTGGTGGATAGACGCAGCATAGCTTTGAGCCTGCTGTTGCGCCGGCAAAAGATAAACAGTCTTCCATAGATGCGAAGATCGGACTTCAAGATGCTCTTCGGCATGCTGTGTAGTTGGGAGAGGTCCCAAGAGAGTTTAAAAACCTCACATTTTCTTGAATGAGTGCCGCATTAATAGGAATGCATCTTGAACGAGCATCAATGAACCACATAAAAACCGCTTTTTCGACGTCTTCAAATGCAGTAGTTCACATACGTTTACAGCCTGAGATTTTTCTTCTTTTTTTGCTTGGTCTTTAAAGAAAGTTGACAGCATCGATGGCAAAATTCCAGATTCACTGGCAACGTCCTTTTTCTTTTTGCCGCAATCGAGAGCCACAAAAATGTAAAGTTTTTTTTTCTAACATGAACTGATATCGTTTTTTTGTGTCTGCCGTTTCAATAGGAGGGTGACAATGAGTTAAATTCTAATGGATGTTTTTCAAATGTTGACGAACAATAAGCAAAAGGTTTCACTGAAAACCGCAGGATACAAAAAAGGCAAAAAAAAAAAAGTACGACGAAAGTTCGAAGAAAGAAAAATAAATGACAATGTTTCTGTTTGGAGATCGTTGTGCACAACTGAGCTGCGGCCACAGAACTAGCTGTTCTGTGAATGATTCATTCAGGCATTTCAAGGTCTCTTGGGCACTTCGTTGTAATGAAAGTATCTGCTGAATGTACTTCGTAGTAATGAGATTTCTATAGACTCACGTCATATGGGGAAACTGTCGGGACCATAAAAATACTTCGTTGTTATGAAAATTTTGTTGTAATGATATTCGTTGTAACAGAATTTTACTTATACTTATAAGTACAAAGAGTTCTACCAGGAGCACTTGATGGACTGATTGAGTGCGTTTAGAGCTGTTGGGATGAAACTGTGTCTGAACTACGAGGTCTGTAGAGGAAAGGCTCTGAAGCGTATGGGGAATGGAAGATCAAATAGACTGTACCCATTGCTGAGGCAGCGTGTGGTAGATGCTGTACCTCGATATTTCTCACCGCTCTTGACACAATCTGCTGTAGAGCTTTCCAATCAGCTGTGGTATAGCTGTGATTCCACACTCACACTCTGGGTTAAAATACTCTAAGTGGTGCACTGATAGTAACAACGCTAAAGTAGCTATGGTATTTGGAATAGTTTGGCCATTCTGTGCACCATTATATGGTTACAGGTTGATTACAATCAGATGCCTTGAACTAAAAAATGATATATAGTTAATTTCAGGGTATTTGATAAAGTTGCGTCAGGGATGTGAATCTAAAAAATAAAGGGAAACCACACAGGAACAGCAGCACTGCTTTGATGCTGGGTGCCGCCAGTTTTCAAAACCGAGCAGAGAACCTGCGTAAGCAAGGGATTGACCTGGCTCAAAAATGTGTGTGGCTTTACGCCAAGTTTAGTTTTTATGCATCGCAATGTGAGTTTGGAAACAGGTGTACGCAACATTTTTTTTCATACGCACCGTTTATACATGAGGCACCTGATGTCTATGAAATCTATTTCAAACACCACAAGCCTATTTACTTCACTTTTTAATTATGTGACATTGTAAAATGCCAGACATATTTATTCTGCTTGACAAAATTAAACTCATTTTTTTTTTCTAGCATTATAATAGAAACCTTAGCTTACATACTGTGTACCTGAAAGTTGTTAGTGCCACTTTTAATTTATATACAATATTTATAAAAAGTTTGGCAGCATGTACTTTAAGAGATAAAGGATAATTACATATGATTACTGATTGTTAGCAAATGCAATTAGGCAAAAAGGGATGAGTTAACTTTTAAGTAGTATTCTACTTTAACTGGGTAAATTTAGCTTTACGTTTCATATTTGTTTGACATTCAGTACATGAAGCATGAAATCTCCAAATCCAAAAACAGTTAACGTTTTAAAATTAGCTGTGAACATATTGTATCCAACTGTGAATTTATTCACAGCTTTTCTTCTTTCAAAATATTTTCTTTCCAAATATGTGAATACACTTCTTAAAAATATAGTTCACAGTTATAATCAAGGGAAACTGAAATTAAGTCTAAAATATAAAATATGGTTTGGGAATTTATTCATATGCTTTGTGTTTTTTAATTAATTTTTCTTTTTTTATTAAACATTGTGTGAGTGTGCTTTCTTTACAGGACAAAAGATGTTATATAAAGTGGTGATTATATAATAGAATGAGGCATGCTATTTGGCATTTTTTAACATTATGCATATTTTATAAGAATCTTGAAAATATAATACTGTATTTATGAAGTACATCTAATAAACATAATTCTGACTGCTTGTAACTCATCGTGAGTAATATTAGCAGTAGTACAAGAAAATAATGACCATTGAGCAGCTAAAAATTGTCAAGCACAAGGTGATGACAGTGACACTGATAAGCTAGTGGCAATGCTTTAACAGACTAGCAGGGAAATGGAGAATTGCTTTGATCAGAACAGATGACTGACAAAGAAGCAATTTTTTTTTACTTGCTTGTTTGACCTGACGTTGGCTCATGCCTCACATTTAGCAAGCGAAACAATTATTTATTTTTTTCAATAAAGCTAATCTTATGTCAACCACACCTCCCCATGGACTTTCTTGACAATTTATGGGTTTAGGAGAATGAATGTGGAACAGCTTGATTTAGAAGATGTAAATGCTGAGAGCAGGGGGAAGTTATGTTCGACTTTAAAACCAATCTGCTGAGGTCCAGATATGTTTAATTTTTTTTAATAACCTTAACAGAAATTGTATCATCTGTTATTTTTCTATAGATGGACTAGGATGGCATATGATCTCAGTTTATGAAATGCAGTTAAGTGCTGCATTTAACCAGACTACTTAGCTGTGTAACGTTCAAATATCCAGGTTATGTTTTATGCATTACCTGAACAGTATTAAATGAATCAAGCTAATTGAAGCATCTTGAATGTTCCGAACGTAATAGAATTGTAAGTGAAAGTATGAGAAAATTTTACCAACTAAATTGCTTTTTATTGTGTGATAAAAAAAGCTCATTCAGAGCATGGGTAGACAAATACTTCCTCTATCATACTATTTTTATTTAATTTTATTGACATTAAAGATCAACTTCCAATAGGTAAATCATAATATCAATACACCAATTGTACAATCATTTCTAATAGTGAGTTAAAATGCATTAAATCATATTCAACACTTAAACTATAACTCTGCACAGTTCAGAGAAGTATGTGAAGAAAAGGCCCATTATAAAAAATATTAAAATACCCAGTGGAAAACAGAACACAGGCAGAGGCCTGGCTTGTTTTTGAATAGTGTTAATAAATTCTTGCTGAATTCTACAAAAGCTTTACACTGCTTCTGACAAAGAAAATTAGATTTTTTCCAGTTTTACATTGTCTAATACATTGTTTCCCCAATGAGTTGTAGAGTGTGGGCAAGAGTTTTCCAGTTTAGTAAAACAGGATGGCATGCAAGTAATGTAGTGTAGGTTCACAATCACAAAGAATTTATTATTACATAACCTTATATTGTAATGCGTTACTCTGCTATTAAAGGATTAGGACTAATTGTAAATCCAACATTATCTTACAGATAAGGGAACATTTTCCCCAAACATTGGTCTTATTTTAGGTCAATCCTGTTTGGCCTGGCAAGGCTTGTGCTTGATGGCATTGTTAGGCTTTAATCCTTGATATATTCAGGAAAATTTGAATATTAAAAGTTGTGTATGCTGCATAGTTTTTAACTGAATTACACTGTGCTTTGCGCAGACTGATGATAATATATATTATGAACTGAATTCCATTTCTTGTCAGATATACTGATTGAAAGGATTATTTCCTATAGATCCTTAATATCATCTAAAAGTTCAAAGTCTGGAAGTGGGTTGATAAAGTCCAGAAATATTACCTATAATCTCTTCTTTACTTGATAAAATATTTAATCTTCTTTAGCTTCCAGCTTATACTTTAATTTATAATGCAACTATTGTTTATTATTTTTGAATTCATCTTTTGAAATAGAAGAAAAACAACACTTCTTTTTTTTATTTTAACATTCAGAAACATTCTAAATTTCCCACTGCCAAGCCCTGCTCAGAATAAGGTGTCCAGCAATGTAACAATGACACTGTGGACATAAATAAAATGTATACTGTATGGGTAACTCTCTCTCTCTTCCACCCATCCTACTCTTGTTTCACTAAATGATGTGAAGATGATGATAAAATCAAGCCCACTCTTTTCTCACCAAACAAGGCAAAGATCAAACATTTCATATCTTTGGTACTGTCATGTTAAGAAGCACAGCACACCCAAAAGGCTAAGGATGGTGACTAATAAGCTGCTGTGGATAGCAATACCTTAATGATCATGAATGAATAGTCAGGTTAGGTTGGGGAGTATGCACTGGTACAGCGCATTGCCCTAACCACCACATGACAAGACAGCTTGGGATCATGGTTGGTAACCCCCCAGGTAGACATGTGGTCCAGTCCCACCCTTCGGAAATGACTATCTATCTGTGCGGGCGTCCCCTTGACCTGGTCCAGCCGCTCGTTTCCTCAACAATAAGGATCCTGTGAGCCGGATCACCCTCTGGGAATCATGTCATATGGCCGTAGAGTTGTAATTGATGCTTCCTCACAATGCAGGCAATGTGCCTCATTCAGGACTCCATGAGCAATCGCTCATTCAACAAAAAGTCAAACCAGCGGTACCCAAGAATTCTCCAAAGAGACACAATACTGAGGGAGTCCAGTCTTTGTCTCAGGTCACTGGATAGCATCCGTGTCTCACAACCATATAGCAAAACAGGAAGCACCAGAACTCTAAAGACATGGACCTTTGTCCTTTTGCATAGATATCAGGAGCGCCACACACCCCTTTCCAGCGACCACATGACCCCCCAATGCTCTCCCAATCCATCATGTCACGAGAGACATGAATGTCACTGCCGAGGTAAGTAAACCTTTCATCAAAGATGACATTCTCTTCGTAGACAGACGCACTGCTGATGGCAGTGCCTAAGAGGTCATTAATGAGTTAAAGACAAAATGAACAAAAAAAAGGAAAAACTGAAAACATAGTAATAGCAAAACCAAAATAAACAAATAGCTTAAATAATTTAAGAAACAAAGTATTAGTTATAATCCTAAGTCATAACTTGCACCTCAGGTTTCATTTATCAAAAGATCTTAAAAATATTTAAGTTTACTCCTGCAAGTTACAAATGTAGTGAATAAATAAAAACTAGCAAACATCTGTAATTTGGTTTAGTATTTAACAGTAATGTTGGAAAGTACACACTTGGTCCTATGGTACTGTGTACATAAATTCCATATTGACAGCTTTTTTTGCTTAGTGGTATGTGCTACTGTATCAAATTAAAGTGTTAGACATTTCTTTCCTATAAATAGCCATCTATAGTCATGCTTAATTTTTCTGTAATGTCAATAGATTTTCTTCAGTTATTACATTAAGATTTATACAATATTGCACCATATTCCTTAACTGAGTGATATTGAGACAATAGCAGTTAATGGCATAACCTTTTAAATGAGCAATTTGAAATTCAGGAGAGCACCAAAGATATAAATATCAGACCCCAAGAGGGCACATTTATGTACATTTTAGTTTGACTTTGTCTAGCAATTACTCAATTGTAGTTTACTACAATGGAACTCACTTTAAGAGATCATGGCCTGCTATTACCTGTGAATGATGTGCTGGAACCATTCCTGGCTGGGATGCTGTAATGGAAGGACAACATGAAGGAGGCATAATCTGGCTGGGATGGAACTGAAGCAACAAAGTTGGGGAAGTTGGTGCAGATAGGGCAGTTCCTCCCCCAGTCTAATAGATGGCAGTGCTCCACTGGTGTGGACCCAGCAGGGACCCCGCGGCTATATATGGGATCCTGTCGGGGTCCTTGGGTACTGCCAGGGGATGCTGCAGGGAGAGGGACTCCCTGTTTCAAGAGGCTCTTGGCTGACCTTAAAGTGCTTCCATCAGGCTATGTCCCGGTACCGGAAGTACTCCCGGGTCTGACATTAAAGCGAGCTGTGATTCAACACTCCAGAGAACATGTTTCTCCTGTTCCAGTGTCCTATGACAGCATATTTTACAACACTCTACCTGATGCTTGGAATTGCGTATAGTAGTCTTAGGTTTGTGTGCAGCTGTCTTGCCCATAGAAACTGATTTCATGAAGTGCCAGAAGCACAGTTCTTGTGTTGATGTTGCTTCCAGGGACAGTTTGGAAGCAGTGACGTGCAGTGAGGTTAATTACTGGTGAGGCATTGGCTCCTTCAGAGTCAGATTTACAAATATATGAACCCAAAAGAGTAGCTAATTCACTATTCATTTGGCAGCATGCACATTGACTACTAGTTACGTTTCCTATCTCATCAGCATTCTTTACACACACGGGTAAGGTACATATTTGGCTGAGAAAGAACGTTTCATTTATAGTGGCGAAAGAGCGCGTTTGCTCTGCACCCTCCATGTGTTCTACATTTGCTGTTGCAACATCACAATTCATACTCATTCAATACAAATGAAAGTATAGAGTGGTGAACAAAAAACAGATTTCAATTTTGACCTTAATTGAAACACTTAGCTCTTTTTAAAATCTTTTAATTCTGATGCTTTAATCAATTTTAATATAGACTGTTCAACAAAAGGATATCAAGAAAAAGAATATTTTAGTTAAGGTCAAAGTTTAGTTTTTAAATATTGGATTTTTTTTTTCTTAGTCGGATCCCATTTTTTATAAAATTGGAAACTGTTTATGGTCTTACCTTTATTTGTAAATAAATAAATTTGCGCCCATCCTTCTCCACAAAAATCTCTGTCACTTTCTTGTAAAAGTCCTCCTTATTTTCCTTTAGTTTTAAAAGTCTTAATCTTCCATTTTGGCAGTCAGTTGGAACAAAAAATAAAAATAAACGGACCGCTGCAGTGCACTTGACTTTCTGACATCTCTAACTTATTGGTGCCCAGAGTCTTTACGTAGAAGAACAGCAGCAACAAGCACCCGTTGGACTCACATGAGCATATTCAGGGCCTTTTCACTGAGGTTTTATGTTCGATCAGCAAGACTAAATACATCACACACATTCATTAAAGATATTAGCCAGACTGTGGAAAGTCAGGGCGTATAATAAACATTTCTGAAAACCTTATATTGAAGACATACAGAGAGACAGCAAAAGGCATGCGTCAATTGCATGCATGAACCCAGTGTGTGAGGAAAAGTGCAGTCCGAGGTGAGGCGAGGCTCGTCTCGTCGCTGCCGCAACTCACGTTTCTCCCCTGTATTTGATCAGGAAATGTGCAAATTCAGTGATTTTGACAGTAAAAATGATCAAAATTATTGGAATCATACAGAAAACAAATTTATAGCACAGACCAGTGGGACAATTTTATTTTATGTTAACATTATTAGTTTTTTTACTTTTCATGATGACTGACTCCCCTGACTGCATGTCCCTGTTTGGAACTTTGTTGAGTATAGGCTATATTTTTATGTGCCTTGCACATCAGTATTTGTCAGCCCTGCTCAGTGAGTTTGCATCATCTTCCAATTTATGTCCAAGCTGTTGTTGCTCCTGGACATTTTCACTTAACAATAAGAGCACTTAGAGTTGAAGATCTAGCAGAGCAGAAATTTCACATACTGACTTGTGGCAAAGGTGGTATCCTATGACAGTGCCACATTTACTGTAAAATAACTGAGCTCATCAGTATTGCCCTTTCTTCCATCAATGTCTGTCAATGGAGACCAAATAACTATGTGTTTGATTTTATGCATCTGTTAACAATAAAACACCTGAACTCAACAATTGGGAAGGGTGTCCAACATGCCTTTGGCCATATAGTGTATATAAAGATAGAGTACATTCATTTTAGCAGAAATGAAATGCTCTCTGGCCAGGCCACAATAATGCTGCTTTGATGAATGATATTTATTAGAGAATGAATATGTCTGTATTGGTTTAAGCAGAGGTTTGGCAGATGTCAACATTACATGATAATTACACTGTTTTTAATTGATCTTTCTGAGTATCATTCCTGTAGTTCATTTACACAGTGTTAAAACATTTTAAGGCATATTTATTTAATGTATTAATTTGAAACTCGCAAAATTATAAATTATTTGGTCAGAATACCATTGCAGCTTGATAACTGAAGTGTTAAGAGGAAGTTGCCAAATTGATGCCCTGAGAGTAATTGTTTATTGAGTCACATTTTGATAACACATACTGTACATTTCAATAAAAAACAAAATGTACAGTAATTTAAAAACACATATGCCAAACTGAATGCCAAAGTCAGAACAGACACGGAATTAAGAATGCTGACAGATGACAGGCTAAATAAGAGCGCAGCCTACTTCTTAATGAGAAGTTAATTATTGCTGCTAATAGAATATAGAGTACGTTTTTGGCTAAATTTGAGTTGACACACTAAGCAATATTTGAGAACCTTTAATTGCGTCCTCTACCCTTGAAGAGTTTCATTCGGGAGTCTTGTGATTCCTTGTTTTTTTTTTTGACGTGCTGCAAGTTAACAAGAACATGCAAATAACAAAGGAACCAACAGTTAACTGTCTAACCTAATGTTGTTTGCACCTGTGTGAAATAAGAGAATATTCTTACCATGTTCACCAAAATGGGAATGCTCAATATGTCCGTAAAACTAAAAAGACATTTAATTAAATAGTATGCTTCATTAACAGAAAGACTTGGCTTCAAATAAGGAACCTGGTTAGAGTGACCGCTTATCACCACTGCTTCACCTACAGGCAATAAGTCAGATGCCATCCATTTGAACCCTTAACGTTACTCTGTGTATTGCTGAAAAACTATGCCAATACTGGTTTAGACTAACACCTCCACATAGTAAAATTCTATTCAAAGTTCTTATAAGTACCATTCTTTACAATATAAATATTTTTGCAGCTGTCCTTAACAATAATCACATTTCCTACATTCACAGCAGTGAACAACTTAACCATCTTGGCTTCTTAAAGAAAGACATGAAGAATGGGTAGAAAACAAAATTTTCAATGAAATAGGTACCATAAACTTTACGTTATCAGACATGGATCAGTTTGATTTATGTATTACAGTAAGATGTTAACATAAATTTATGGTGATCAAGTCTCTTGATTTTTTACCCAGCAGCTGTTGCTTTTAATGACTGAATAGATGAAAGTGATCCTCAGAATTCTCCTGCCAGGGAGTCATCTGTGGTTTTGACAGAGCTCCAATAAAATGAATAAACTTAAATGACTACAGTAGATGAAGTAACATCATAGCAAGATTTCTTTACCTGTAGGTGAACCTCCAGAAGGTTAGTTATTCAGTTAGTGAAACTGTAAAAGTCGTTAGCTTTGTTTCTTGTTTTTTATCTCAGCCTGTCTTCTTTTTAAACAAAATTTTGTCATCCCTCTACAAACACCTCAGTGACATTATGCTGTAGCTATTTTGAGATTCATTTTACTTTTGGCTACTGCCACTTCAAGATTTTTGAATGTGGCATGACGACAATTTGTGACATCAACATATCAACATTATAAAAGACCCATAATGGCACACTGCACGATAACATGCAGTGAATACATTTGACTTGAGCATTCATAGTTTTCATACTCTTTCTCTGTACGTTTAGCATTCGTTTGCTCAAAGGTTGATGCGCTTGCTGCTTCCTGATCAGCTCTTCTTTTCTCCACCCTAGTGGCCCGCTTCTTCTCTTCTTTCATTAGCATCTTTTCGCGTTAAAACTGATTAAATAAGTGTTTGCTTTGCAATTACTTAGTACGTTTTCTTTAATTTTTCATTTAAGCAAGTACTTAAGTCTTCAATCTGCCTCAAGAATGATTTAAGATATGAAGAGGTAGGGGAAGTGACAGCGAAGGTGGTAGGGATTAGAACAGCGCCCGTATACATGTGCCGCATGGCTGCCCTGCTGTCCTCTGCCGAGAGTTGATTCTACAATAAAATAAAATAAAAATAAAAAGAGGAATAACCTTGGAGGTCAATCATACCCCAGAAAGCGGATAGTAGACATCACATAACATATGTGTACTAAATTTCAGGTCAATAGGTCAAATGGTTTGCAAGCTACAGGTGATTTAAAGCCCTGGACAGAAAAATGAACAGCCACGGTAGCATATTATATACAGTATAAAGATTGTGATGCACTATGGCAAGCGTTTTAGTTCTGGTATTCTGTCAATTAAAAGCTCAGTTTCACAGTTCATCCTTGTACTTAGCAGAAGGAGTTTTTAATTAGTGTTTCAGAGTTGTGCCCCTACTTTTAGCCACCATTTTCTGACACTCATATATCCCTATATGTTTTAATTTGAAGCTTCCCGTGTCCTGACTCTGCCTGATTTTTTGAGTGCTCTCTTGCGTGCTCCTTAAAGAATGCACATTATTTCCCAGTCAGTTGTCCTAACTTTCACCATTAAGGATCTTTTAAGTCTTTTGAGAATTGCTGAATTCAAAATGGCTGTAATATTATTACAATATAGTCTTGACTTGTGATCTGCTAGAACACATTTTTGTGCATGATCTTGTTCTTGTAGATCTGAGAAAAGCATTTGATATCAAAGACTACAGTTTTCTTATAAATCGCTTTAGAGTCTTTCAGACAGTGTCTTAAAATGGTTTCAGTCATATTTAACAGATAGAAAATTCTTTGTTAGTTTCGGTGATTATAGTTTGCAGTTCCTTGATATGGTTTACCACAAGGATTTATTCTGGGCCCACTGTTTTTTTTTAATTTGTATGCTTCCATTAGGCCGGATTATATCAAAACACAAGATGAAATACCACAGCTATGCAGATGAAATGCAGCTTTACTTACAGTATCTACACCAACTAATGACCCTGAAACTCTGGGCTTTCTGATTGAACATTTAACTTGTATTTTGGAATGGATGAGTAGTTATTTCCTCCAGCTACATAAGGAAAAAACATAAATCTTAGTGGTTGGCAAAATGGAAATAGTGAAGGTCTTAAAAATAATCTTGATCCCCTGGCATTAAAAGCCAAAGTGGAAGCAAAAAGTAGGTGTAATCATTTCAAAAGTTATGAAGCTTTCAAAAAATCTGTCTCCTTCCTATATTTTGGAGTGTCTGTCCCTCTACGTTCCCGGTTGTATGTTACCTTAGATCTCCTAATAGCAGTCTGTTTACTATTCCAAGAGCGAAGCATAAATGAAGTGGTGAGACAGCCTTTTGTTGTTATGCACCAAAAATCTGGAATACCAATAGAGATACATCAGGCTAATACTGAGCATAATTCTAAAAAATCTCCTAAACACCCACTTTTTAATCTTTCTTTTTTCATAGATACATTTTAGTTATATTCCTAACAGACTAAACATGCCTAAATTTATCATATTCTTCATGGATTTGTGATCATTATTAATTTCTACTTTTTCCTGCTTTCTTTTCTGTTCTTTCTGTTGTGATGCTCTTCCACCATCTGACCGAAGCATTGTGCAGTTGCCTGTGATGCTCAAATGAAATCAGTTGCCCCAAATGTTCATGAAACCCATTGCATTGAATCCTCTAGAACAAAGCCTGGAAATAGTGAAGAATGACTTAAACACATTTATGTTATTCTGAATGGCCAGAGGGAACTACACAGTCTTTTGAACCGCTTCAGATTTTGTTTTTCTCTCCAGCTTATCTGAAGTTTGCTTTTTTTAAAAATTTGTTTATGTCCTCCCAGCTATCAGACCTTATCATTGTACTTATCTTTAGAGGCGTATAATGAGATAATATATTTAAAATCTCTACCTGCCTACTAGTTATATACGTATGTTATTCTTTGTTATATATTCATTACTAGCAGAATACCCGCGCTTCGCAGCGGAGAAGTAGTGTGTTAAAGAAGTTATGAAAAAGAAAAGGAAATATTTTAAAAATAACGTAACATGATTGTTAATGTAATTGTTTTGTCATTGATATGAGTGTTGTTGTCATCTCTCTCTCTATCTATCTATCTATCTATCTATATATATATATATATATATATACATAGCAAAATACCCGCGTTTGGCAGCAGAGAACTAAAAAGAAAAGGAAACATTTTAATAATAACGTAACATGATTGACAATATAATTGTTTTGTCATTGTCATGAGTGTTGCTGGCATATATATATATATACACTCACACACACACACATATATATAAACATATATATACACATCATATATATATATATATATATATATACATATAAATATATATACATATAAATATATATACATATATACACATATATATATACACACACACACATATATATACATATATATACATATATACACATATATACATATATACACATATACATATCTACATATATACTGTATATACACATATATATATATATATATATATATATATACAAATCTACATATATATCTACATATATATATTAGGGGTGGGACTCGATTAAAAAAAATAATCCAATTAATTAGAGGGTGTGTAATAATTAATCTTGATTAATCGTATGTAATCGCACATGTAAATTTGCCCCAAATCGCAAATGTGTTTTTTTAATTTAAAAGGGTTTTAGTGGGCGACAGAATCAAATAATAGACATGGACATGAATATTATAAACTCAAGCTCTTTTAATTTCTGAAAAAAAAAATGCTTTTAAACTGCATTTGAATTCAAAACAGAAACAAAAATATCATCCCTGGTTAAAATTGGGCAGACTTAAAAATAAAGTGGTAGTTTAAGTACTTTAAGTACATATGCAGAATGGTATTGTCTTTAAATAATAATAACCAAAATTTCAACATAACGTGCAGTTTTTCTTCTTAAAAAAATAAGTCAGAAACATAAAAGGTAATTTGACCAACTTAATCTTTAAACTCTGAGTAACCTTAGCCAAAATTATTTTGTACATTAGGCTAAAACAGTGTGATCATTGAACATTTTGTAATTAGATGTAATTAGAATTACTAACGGTCACGGAAGTCCAATGATCCCCAGTAAGAGCCACAAAGTCCGCTTTCTGTAATGCATCTAATTTTGCTTG
>JANRMT010062832.1:5399365-5442675 GCA_026402145.1 Polypterus bichir lapradei | reverse complement strand
GCAAGTCAGTACATCGAGCCCGCGTGCTATTGTGGTTTTGCTTGTGTGCTTCAGTAAGTTACCGTCCCCTCGCTCTTACTTTTTTACCGTTCATCTAATGAATACACTGAGTATGGCTTTACCAAAACAATCATTGATCGCGAATAAAGTATCCATTATTCATGAAGCTTCAATAGGTGAATAGGTGATCTGTCTTTCTGCGTTAACCGCATGCGTTTTCATACGTCTCAAACTAAGGTGATGCGAGGTTAAAATAAATCGAGAAGCGCGCGTACATACTTAGTGCATCCCCTCTCGGGAATCGAACCTGGGCGCTACAGGCGAATGCTTTACTATCGCGCCACTGAGGGTGGTTTATCTATTTGAGCGTAGCAGTGTAATTCGGTTTTTGTTCAGCACTCTTTGGAACTGTTACTTTTTGTCTGCGCACTGCGTCAGTTCACGTGAGCCGCTGAATATGGTTTTATATGTCAGTCGCTCGCTTCTAATTGTTTCGCTGCCTTCTTAATTATATAATGCATGTTTTCTAAAGCGCGTTTTGTAGCTCTTCCTGGCTTTCTACGTAATGCGTGATTACGTGAGAGGCGTGATGATGTCATACGAAACTCTGCCCCTCCAGCTGAACTCCATTACAGTAAATGGAGAAAAACAACTTCCAGTTATGACCATTACGCGTAGAATTTCGAAATGAAACCTGCCCAACTTTTGTAAGGAAGCTGTAAGGAATAAGCCTGCCAAATTTCAGCCTTCTACCTACACGGGAAGTTGGAGAATTAGTGATGAGTCAGTCAGTCAGTCAGTCAGTCAGTCAGTGAGTGAGTGAGTGAGTGAGGGCTTTGCCGTTTATTAGTATAGATTATCAGAGGTGGGTAGAGTAGCCAAAAATTGTACTCAAGTAAGTGTAGCGTTACTTCAAAATAATATTACTCAAGTAGAAGTAAAAAGTAGTCATCCAAAAAATTACTCAAGTAAGAGTAAAAAAGTATTTGGTGAAAAGACTACTCAAGTACTGAGTAACTGTTTGATCATAATAAATTATTTATTTTTTAGAAATGTTGTAATAAGACAGATAAAAATATAAAATAATGTGCAAATTCTGCTATTTCCAAATAACGAAATAAAAAATGAGTAAAAATAAATAACATCTTTACAAAATAAAGATGCACAAATAACACAAAGTTCCAAATCTCAGTTTTTCACAACAATGCTTTTGAAGCCAATACCTACAGTAGGTAGCATGTATGTTTGAACAGTGCAAACTACTTACAGTGACAAGATATACTGTACACTGACAGCATAATACTGCATATTCACTTGCCCTCCAAATAGCACAGCTGATAGAAAATAACATTAGAACAAGGCAGCTTGTGCACGTACAAGAAGTCTCACTTTACCTTGACTGTCTGTGTCTGTGCATGTTTGGTTGAAACGTGCTTGTTAAGCTTCAGCAGAAGTTGGCTTTCATATTTCATATACAACGTGAACCTTGGTTTACAAGTGTTTTGCAAAATGACCTAAAATTTTTAATAAATTTTGACTTGATAAACAAGTGAGGTCTTGCAATACGAGTAGTCCATATACGCTTTGTCTGCCAAGCGTCACATGATCACAACTTAGCTGATGGTTCTTCTCTCTCTCGCTGCGGGATTGTGGGTAATCGTCAGTCGGCATGCCTCACTCATATAGTCAACATCTGTACGAGCGTATACTGTTTACTACAGCATTGTGACCATGTGTGTGTGCTGTGACGTGTGAGTCCCCATCTTGCACCCCAAAACACGAAGCTGAGTCTCAATACTTTAGTGACACCAGCTTTATTCAGCTTGAAACAGGAACAGCACGGTTATTTATGTCCTATACACAGACATAGCAGTCAGGCAGGGTTAGTGGCAAAGTAATACTGTGCCCTGCGCATTTATAATGTTCCTTGTATCACCCATCAATGGCAGGTGCTTATAGCATGACCGCAGTCTTTTCGGATTCGATTTATGGCGAACTGTTACAGCGCTGTGTGCCTGCGGTCGCTTCGGGATGCTCTTCCGCGTGTCGTCCCGTTGGGCGAAATCCCACAAGAGTTTAGAAACTCACTCACACCAGCCATAATTCTTTTCAAAGGTAAAGTGCAGGTTAATTTGTTTTATGTATTTTTACTTTATATTTTGCATTAATCATTTTTATAAGAAAAGTTTTGGGTTGTGGAACGAATCATCTGAGTTTCCATTATTTCTTATGGGGAAATTCACTTTGATATACGAGTGCTTTGGATTGTGAGCATGTTTCCGGAACAAATTATGCTCGCAAACCGAGGTTCCACTTGTATTCTTTCTTTCCCTGTCTGCTGTCTGTGAGGAGTTTGTGCCGTTATGCCGCCACAGCTTGTGTGTGGTCATGTGACTGCATGGCTACGTCTGATTTGTGAAACGGAGCCATGTGATTATTGTTGCTACGTCTGATTGGTGAAACGGAGTCTTGTGATTATTGTTGCTACGTCTGATTGGGGAAACATTCATACAGTAGATCCACTGGCAGCATCTCTCTGGCAAAAATACCTTTTTTCCATTAGATGCGCTATACTGTAGCGGTTTGAGCGTTGCCCAATGTAGCGGAGTAAGAGTAGCGTTTTTTTTCTTCACAAATGTATTCAAGTAAAAGTAAAAAGTATGGTGCAGTAAAACTACTCTTAGAAGTACAATTTTTTAAAAAAGTTACTCAAGTAAATGTGACAGAGTAAATGTAACTTGTTACTACCCACCTCTGATTATTATTCTTACCTACTTTAACTTGTTTTTCATTTCTTGTAACTATTTCTTGGACATCTTGTAAAGCACTTAGAGCTGCACCCTGTGTATCAAAATGTGCTATAGAAATAAATGTTGTTGTGGTTGTTTTCTTCTGTTTGCACGTTTAATTTTTGAAATAGTTTACTGTTATTCTGGCAATGCTATATTGTTTCATGTGGTAAAGTCACTGCTGTTTTTATGTTGATCATTGTATGGCTATGGTCATATTGTTTATGGATGCCACACCCGTTGCCAGTCTTGTGACACAATGGGGCTTTACAGTATTTCATTTTGCTCCACTAATTTAAGAGGTTGGAGCATAGATTCTACACGTTGAGTATTGGTTTCTTTATGAAATGCAAACAACGTCATTCTAAGATCGTTGGTGGTAATTAAAACAAGTTGAAAGATTTTGTTTGCATTTTCAACCACGATTTCTGCTCTTGCATTTTGTACTTGACAATTAATGTTTCTATTTCTCATAGTATTCAGACTGAAAAGCCTATTCTTGACTTCGTCTCTGTCTTCTTCAGTCGAGTATTTTTCATCTCCTGATCACTTAATCACAACATTGAATGCAGGCAACCCTTCTAAGATCATAACATGGTGAGACTAGGAAGAAGAGACAATACAGTTGGTGCTGTCATTGACAGGAGTAACAAGGATTACTTTTATTGTTCCTTGATGGCAACATGCCATAGACTTAGAAAGAGGATTTCACTGGAATCATCTCCAGAGTGTGGGTGCAGCTAGTTGCTACATGATAGAGAAACAGAATCTGGTATTTTTGATTTGGATTACAAAAATCTGAGTCAAATAAATTAATATAAAGTGCCTCCAACTGCTATTTAGTAATACATATATATGGTATGTGTACATTGTCACAATCTGTTACTATAACACGTTTGTTTGCTGTCTTACTCAAAGAAATATGTTGAAATGGGGAAAAGCAGCTCTTCAGCACACCATGTCATTTAGATCTGATAATAAATGGCATAAGGCTGAAGCACAGCTTGATTTAGTTGCCAAGACAATAAGCATAACAGCTGGAAGCATGATGTATCATCAGAAATAGGCAAGGACTGGTGTGAGCCAGTAATATTAGAATAGGCTTACATACTTTCTGCAGAATACTTAAAACTATGAACAAAGAGTAGAAATTTGAAGATCAATATTAACTGATTATTTCCACCTGACCTGGGGTTTCCTTTTTCCACTTGCCTTTCAAGTGCATTTTTTTTTCAATTTTATTTTTACAGTTTAAATTCTGTATATTTTGATGGCTATTACTAGACACAAAGAGCAGTTCCAAGGAATTAACGATTGGCAGTTTTCCAAAGAAAGATGTCTATTTCTGAAGTATATTCTGTATATATATCTGCTTTAATGAGAAGTGCAATTTAGTAAGTTTTATATATTGTGTAAAATATGTTGGCTGAGTGATGCTATGCTATGTATAAAACTACAATTTTAATCATTTTAAACTACAATTGTATTTTGCCTTCATTTCAGGAATGGCATTTCTGTATAATCAGGACAGATTTTTATATAAAAATCCTGCAAAGCAACAGATGTTTTTTTTTTTTTTTCCATTTTCTTTCATAAACAACTAAACATGCTTGGAGTCACATTTCAAAGCTAACCACATAGCGCTCAAAGGTACAGTTTGTATTGATCATGATTTTGTTCTGTAATTTACCACAGCTTATTCATATTTTCTTATTGATCTACTGCACTCAAGACAAGACTGATGTTTTACAGTCATCAAAGCAATTCTGAGCAGGTATCAGGTAGCCAAGTCATCTCATTCTACAGTAATGAACGACCTACAAAAACAGTTTATTTTAATTACAATTTTTAATCACACCTCCAGCTGCTGTTTTCATTTGTCAAATCCATTTTAAGAACTGAAATTAAAAACTGCACACTGACAAGACTTATTGAGCCAGTCAGGAATAAAAATGCAGAGATGAATTCCTCTTCATTTCTCTCATACATGAAAACTGTGGTTGTGCCTCATGCAGAGAAGAAATTCACTTACTCTCATTTATCATTGTGTAAATCCACCAAAAGCTGTTGACAGGAAATATCGGCAGATGCCTTTATTTTCTGTCAGACAGGAAATGGAAATACATTCTGCTGAGTTTATTGGATAACAAACAGTTAATTACAGTGAATACTATAACATGCCAAACTTTAGAAACAATGCATTATTACTCTTGAAAGAGATTTGTGATTTGTTCTATTAAACACGCAAATGTCAAAACAGACTGGGACTGCTCTTTTGCAGAAGAAAAGGAATGACAAGCTGAAGTGATTTTGGAAGATACATTCTAAAGTATTAAAATAAAACAAAGCTTGTGACAAACTAACATGATAGAAGAGAACAGAGCTTTTTGATACATTTTGAATAAAGAAATAATAAGCAGATTTTATCTATGAATAAATAGAATGTACACCATAAGAAAGATCCTGTAGATTATACCACTTGCTCTTTTCTGTCAAGACACTCAGTATCACCCCTGGGTAAATCACCTGTCTGTTGGGCTTAAGCTTCTTTAGTTTCTGAATTAGTAGTTGTGACAGCTCTGTTCATGCATTAAAAAAGAAAAAATGCATCTAGTTAAAAAGGTGGTAAATCTAGTGGTAAATCACAGTATTTACAAAAAAACAAACAAAATGATATTCTTAAGACTGTGAAATGCAAGTTGAGAACTAATGCATATCAGTTTACAAATAGCTATAAAGAGCCAGTGAAACAGGCACTAGATAAAGCATCTGCAAAGGCAAAGCTAGCTCAACAGAAAGGGGACTCTTTGTGAATAATACCACATGCTGTCTTAAATTAGAATGCTGAAATATTTAGCATAAATGAAGAGCAAATTTGCCAGTCTTCAATGACAGGGAATATTAACTGTTCAAGAAATACCCCTCTGCAGCTTATTTGTGAATGCTAATCCAAATGAACAGATGAAAATATAAGCATCGTTAAGTTTTATTTTAGAAAAATGATTCTGTTCAATAATAGGTAATCGCAATTGGGACTCTCTTAACCTAGCACTGATTTCATGCATCTCCTTAAAAATACCCTGTGTATTAGCTAAATTTACTTTTGCCTCTCATGTAACAGAGTGCACTATGAGACAAACCATCATATATGCAAACTGCAATAGGTATATTCAATATTGTGAGTATACAGATCAGTGTTTGTGGGGAGTAGAATAAAGATTTGAATAATCCTGAGTATAAGGTACACCAGCAGACCCCAAAAACAGCAACCTGGCTAGGAGTTTCAAGCATAACAATGTCAAAGGTTATTCATAAAAAATTCAGAACCGTACATTTAACGGATAAATTTGCCATTTCTGTCACTTGGACAGAGGCAGTGGTGCTGTAAGAATTATGTTTCTGGACTTCTCTAGCGCCTTCAACACCATCCAACCTCTGCTCCTTAGGGACAAGCTGAAAGAGATGGGAGTAGATTCATACAGTGGGCAGGAGGAGGAGTATAGGAACCTAATCAAGGACTTTGTTAAATGGTGCAACTCAAACCACTTACACCTGAACACCAGCAAAACCAAGGAGCTGGTGGTGGATTTTAGGAGACCCAGGCCCCTCCTTGACCCTGTGATCATCAGAGGTGACTGTGTGCAGAGGGTGCAGACCTATAAATACCTGGGAGTGCAGCTGGATGATAAATTGGACTGGACTGCCAATACTGATGCTCTGTGCAAGAGAGGACGGAGCCGACTATACTTCCTTAGAAGGCTGGCGTCCTTCAACATCTGCAATAAGATGCTAGATGTTCTATCAGACGGTTGTGGCAAGTGCCCTCTTCAACGCGGTGGTGCGCTGGGGAGGCAGCATAAAGAAGAAGGACGCCTCACGCCTAGACAATCTGGTGAGGAATGCAGGCTCTATTGTAGGCATGGAGCTGGACAGTTTGACATCTGTGGCAAAGCGATGGGCGCTGAGCAGGCTCCTGTCAAGCATGGAGAATCCACTGCATCCACTGAACAGTATCATCTCCAGGCAGAGGAGCAGCTTCAGCGACAAACTGATGTCACTATCCTGCTCCAATGATCGACTGAGGAGATCGTTCCTCCCCCACACTACGATACTCTTCAATTCCACCTTGAGGCCTTGGGGTAAACGTTAACATTATACAACGTTATTATCCGTTTTACCTGCATTTTTATCACTCTTTAATTTAATATTGTTTTTTATCAGTATGCTGCTGCTGGAGTATGTGAATTTCCCCTTGGGATTAATAAAGTATCTATCTATCTAAAAAATCTACACTCAATAACCCAAGGTTAAAACATGTCTTCAGAAAGGTTTGCAAATTTATTGTATTATTTATTCAGACTTTTAATTCTGTACTTTGTAGAAGCCCCTTTGGCCCCTTTCAACACATTCTTTATGATGTGACTGGATGGGAAGTACCTGTAAAACTGTCATCTTTAATTTTCTCCACAGATATTCTATGGAATTTTAGTATGGGCTTTGGCTGGACCACTCTTGGACAGTCAGATACTTGTCCTGAACCAAATCCAGCATTGTCTTGGCTGTATGCCTCTGGTAATTTTCATGCTGAAAGGTGAATCATCACCCCAGTCTGAGGTTGCGTGCACTCTTGAGCTGGTTTTCTTTAAGGATCTCTCTGTATTTGACTGCGTTCATCCTTCCCTCAATTCTGACCAGTCTCCCTATCTGTGCTGCTGAGAAGCACTCCCATAGAGTGATGCTGCCAACATCATAGGGATGGTATTAGGCAAGTGATATGCAGTCATGGTGCTTTGTCAAATATAGTGCTTGGAGATTTAGAGAAACAGTTCAATTTTTGTTTATCAGCCCAGATAATTTTTCTCCTCATGCTTTGAGAATTCAAGTGTGCTGTCATATGTCTTTTAATTGAGTGGTTTCTGTCTAGCCACCATACCATAAATCCCTGATTTATGGAGTGCTGATGATATGTTCATCCAACAGGTTCACCCATCTTAGTGTAGGACATCTGAAGTACTTATTTCCCGGTTGCTCAGTCTGACTATACAACCAACTCTAGAAAGAGTTGTGATGTTTCCAAACTTCTTCACTTTCACAATTATTAAGTTCACCAGGCTCCTGGGAACAACAAAAACTTTAGAAATAGTTTTATATCTTTGCAGTGATCTATGTGTCAGCACAGCTTGATCACAGAGGTCTACAGAATTTTCCTTGGACTTCCTAACTTGTTTTTTGCACTAATATGCAGTGGGAATTGTGTGACTGTATATACACTGGTGTGTGCTTTTCTAATGTTCAATGTTCAATCAATTCAGTTTGCCACAGGTAGATGCGAGTCAAATTCTAGACATATCTCAAGGATAATTAAGTTGAAATAGGAGTGTCACTGAAGAAAGTCTGAATGCTCGTATAAATAAGAGATTTCAGTTTTTGATTTTTTAATAAATTTGTAAACCTTTCTGAAAACATAATTTCACTTTGTCATTATGGAGTTTAGAGTGTAAAATTTATAGGCAAATCTAAGAAATTTATCCATTTAAAGTAAAATTTACAATTTATAATGCAATAAAAAGTGAAGAAAGTGGAAGGATGTGAATAATTTCTGAATACACTGTATATCAACAATTGAATACTCAGTTAATAATTAATCTAAGGTACCTCAGTGGTTATAAACTGTTGATGAAAGGTGCAATGGAGGGCATCTCTACTTGTACTGATGTGCTGCAATCAGTCAACAAACTCTTACAAACAGTAGTGCAGTGAAAGGAGAATATCAAACTATAACTTCTTATACGCTGTCACTAATTGAATATCCAACTCAATGATACAACTATGTTCCAATACTGTCAGCAATAACAAAAAAGATGGAGTTACGTTGGACTGAGGAGCACAAAACAAAGGGTAGCAGAGCGTTTGAAATTGGTAGATTGTCTAGGACAGGCAGTGGCTCTGCTTGTAGCCTTTACTGTTCTTTGCAGTTTCCTTTTGGTTCTTCCTATCAGTAACTGATGCCTAGCAGCTCCAATCATGCTGTAGTCACATAAATTAGTAACACTTTAGTTTAGGTATTACAGAAACATTGCTCGATTACTACCATGTAACAAGACCTTAACAATCACTTCTTTGGTTCTTCACTTACAAAGCATGAGTAAAGTGTTCATTCGTCTCTGCAATATGATCTACTAACTAAACTTCACTTTGGAGTGGTCTGAGGTGGCTTAACTGAGACACTTTTCCTCTTGATATTACATATTAAGTATAAGTTCTGTGAATTCTTCATATTAACAAGTAATTTTACCACCATGTCAATATACAACACTGCACAGAAAAGAATAACCCAATGACAGATCCACTCAAATAAGTGCAACAAATACTTTTTGCCACTCAGAACAGATAACCCAAAAGTGAGAACTGAATTGTCAGTTTACAAATGTACTCATACTGGAGCACAGCATGTCACTATTTGTATATATCATCCGTCCTTACATGCATTTTCCAAATCTGTTTTACCCATTAAATGGTCAAAGAGAACTGGAACCTGTCCAAGAAGAATTCAGCAAAAGATATAATTCAAGTCAACCCTGGATGAGACACCAGCACTCTGCAGTGCCTTGAAACGCTAACTTGTAAACATGATACTAGCTAGCTAGACATGGGAGGAAACGGAGTACTTAGAAGAAACCCTTCATAATACAGGCAGAATGTGCAAACTCTGCATGGACAGTATGACCAGAATGGAAATTAAACCCTGGGCTATAAGAAGCCCAAACCTCTGTATCACAGTGCTGCCCCTGGAACATACCATACTATTTTACATTACAGTTTTAATGGGAAAACTGAAAATTCTACTTTTAATTAATTTAATTACAGGAACCAAACACTTATGCCTTAGGCAGATTTTAAAATAGGATATTGAAAAACTTACTTGAAGTAGCTGCACAAACCATACTAAATATAATGAATGTAACTTTAAAGGCTTTGTCTCAGATTTCCTCAAAGGGGCCATTTGTTAGACTGTTATTAAAGAAATCAGATAGAGATCTAAGTTATAGGCCAGTTCAAACTTTAGTATTCTTCTTTCATTAACAAAAAAGTGGAGCTTTTAACTCTAGCCTTATCTTAAAAACCACCGCATTTATAAGAAATCTATGTATCTGACCCCAATCACAACAGAGAAAGGTTTATTCTGTGCCATAAACGGTACTCATATATCCTTGGATGCTGGAAACCAATGACTTAAGGCTTAAAGCTCAGATTTTTGACAAAATTAGCCACAGTATTTCACCAAACAGGTTTCAGAATTTAATTAAATTTTTGTTCCTAGATAGATTGTTCTTTATTTGTCCAAAGGGGAAATCTACCTTTTACAGAAGCTCAGAAAATACATAAATATAACAAACAACAACATTCCATCACAAATACACACAAGAACTACAAAGAAAGGAAAACAATGACTTGGCTGATGAGAAGAAAGGCATACAATAGGTATAATAAGCCCCAGTTATGTTGCTTTACACACTGCTGCTGAATTATTTGTTTTATAAAAGTACTCAATGATAATGTTAAATACAGAAAAGAAAACCACAAACAAGTTCTGCTTGTGGGTGGTAACTCCGAAAATACCAAAACACTACTGACTATTTTAATTTTGAAGGGCTTGAACTATATTTTGTTTGAGTCCTCGTGAAGTCAAAGTTTTATTGCACTTTTACTCATCACATTTTCACAATATCTAGCACTTCTTTCTTCAGCTTTGGAATCTTGTAAAATGAATGTGCTTCAATATGTACACTCTAGGAAAGTGTGATGTTGTGGTTAAGGCATTGGACTTTTAATGAAAAGGTATCTAGTTTAATTAACACCATGTGCTCCAACTGAAATTATAAAATATATAATAATAACAAGGAGACTTAACTGGCAGCTGTCCACTTTAAAAATAAGTCCAAAGAAGCCAAAGGAAAAAAAGCACTTTTATTGACAATATAAACATGAGAGAGATAAATGTATGGAGAAACTCAAACTAGAAAATTTAAAAATAAAATTAAAATTAAAAACTAAACAACAAAATTTTAATGTCTCTTTAGACCTACATAAAGAGCTTTGAACCCTCTTTATTTTTTGTTAAGCTAGATCACTTGCCCACTGCTCCAGTACAGGGGTGGGTGGTATGTTTCTTACCTTCTGTCCTTTGATATTTCTCACTGCTGAGTCCATTTCCTCCAAACTCTTGTCCTGATTCCAGGAGAAGGCCTGTGCTAACGTCTAGCTAACCCTTGAAATCACTTTTAAGATGCAGGGCAACTCAGAATGGATGCCATGATAGAACATGGTGTACTGGTCTTTGATAACAATGTGCTTCTAAGCCTTCTGTCGCCTTAAAGTGAAGGTTTTCCAAGGCAGCATCTACACTGTCCATCATGTTAAAAAGACAGCATGCTGCCAGAAGTTTAACATGAAACGGTGTACTCTCTAGCAACTAGGAGGTCTAATGACATTTTGCCTTTACTCCCTTTCTTTTGATAGCATCCATTTCACCCATTTCTATGATTACTGTGCATATTGTTATTGGCTATGTGACACACAGAGTTATCATCATTTCCTGCTTATTTAAAAAGGCAGCATGCAGCTTCTGGCATCCTAGCTTTAGATCACTCCACTCGAACAGCCTTTATAACGCCAGTTAGGCATGAATTACAAAAAGATAGCTTTTGAATTTTCTGCTTACAATCTTTCTTGTTTGACTGTGACTTTGATTTTGTGTTTTTGGTTTGATGATTGACTTTTCCAGTGTTTATCTTGCTTTCTGACCCCCTGCTGTTATGACTAGGACACCCAAAGAACGTAAGTCCCAAAATCATTTAAAAAAATGCCCACTGGGGGAAGATTTACTATCAAACCCTGGCTAGAAATAGGGCAAACACAAAATAATTATAAAATAAAGTATTTATTCTTTACAAAATGCTCTTAAACAACAAAAAGCCCAGAAGAACACAAAAGGCAAAAAGGAGTTGCCTAAAACAATAAGGCAATCCAAGCAAACAAAATCCCAAAACACAATCCAATGGTGAAGTCAAAAAAGAGAGCAAAAAGGTAAAAAATTCCAGAAATCACAAAAGCACATGCACAGCAAAAAAACATAAGTAAACTCCCTGACTCCACATTGCATTTGATGTGAATTGACAAGAAATGTGGAAGAGCCTCTGAATTTATAGGGTAGAGGATCATTCCTGCTGATGACTGGCAGGTCTCCCTCTCTCTTGGGAGACCACCAACAGAACAAATGGAACATGGCACAAGCAAAGAAAACAGAGCAGACAGTAAACAAAAGTACCATTAGCATACCTCAACAACTCAAAACTGAACAAAAATACATAAAACAAGACCATAATCCCCCAGCCAATGGAGAAACCCCGGCTGAAATATAACACCAGTCTGCCCTGTGAACATGATTTTAGCCTGTACCATCTGTTTATTTCATTTTCTGTTTTTTGCTCTACCTTTTTTTTTCTTTTGCACACAATGTTGAGAAGAAATGTTCTTGTTGCATCACAATGTTATGATTTCTGCCTGATTCTTAATTAAAAATGAGTTTTCACCTTCAAAAATCTAGTTTCAGGCACTCGTGGTCTAGTAACTACTGCACAATAAAGTTGCCAGTCATATATATGTGCTCAAACTGCATAAGCACTTTTAATCTGATTGACATGCCACGACGTGGGTGCTTAAACTGTACAAATATGATGTACACTTACTGTGGGCACTACACAATGAATTTCAGGAAATTTAATGGCCACATCAGAAATTTGGCTTGTGAGACTGTTCACACTACAAGGCAAACAACTGAAATTTCTGAAATGACAGAAATCCTTCAGATCAAGTGACAGCCCAATTATGATACAATCTGACATCACAACCCCTTCTCATACTGCATGTGAAGCAGCATTCGATGAAGGTGAAATTCCACAGAATTATTCGGCAACTGTAAATCAGACATAAAATTTTGCCAAAAGCACACAGTATAAGCTCGGTTTAAGACGTCTATGCTGAGTCCTCACAAACGATGTGAAAATGCTTGTGAGGACGGATATTGTTTTCTTTTTAAAAAGCCATTTTCAAATGAAGAAATAGTAGTGTAGATGTAGTTTGAGTAGGTATTGGAAGTCTGTGGACTACCTTGGAAGGTACACCTGTCTTGGAGGCCCAATACGAACTAAAAGGGGGAGGGAGCTGACCATACCTCAAAGGATTTAACAGCAGGAGTGAAAGAGTAAAGGAAAACAATGCCAGACAGAAAGTGGACAAAAAACTACACCAGCAGGCAAGACAAAACTGAATGAATTGAGTGTTTGTGGGTGCTAATTTCCTTGAGGTGTGGCTCAACTAAACCCTCTTACTAATGAACATTAAGGTAAATGTTAACACTTTTGATGTACATTTGTACTTACTATTAATTCATTAGTATAACTGTTACTGGTGTATTAGTGACCTACTTGTTGACTGTTTTATATTGTAATTAATGGGTGGGGAGTAGCTCTGCAGCACAGGATTTTGTAGATAGTTGAATTATTGTGTCATTTTCAGTGTTTATAGTACAGATTTTCATTCCATTCTTACATTTGCTTCTGTTTGCTTGCACTGTATTTGTTATTGTGACTAGTAGGATAGTGATGTTGGTCAGACACACTCTGAATCATTTATTCATTTTTTCTTTTTGTTGCTGCTCTGGGAATTGGTGGTTCTCTATTATAATTGTACTGCCTCAGGACAAGAAAAGGGTCCTGAGGAATGGTGCAACTGTACATTTACATATTGTGAGTGAATGTGGGATTGTGCATGATTACACTCTGCAGTGTACTAGCCATCTATCCAGCAGTGTTTACTCCCTTGCATCTAATTGTAAAATCTAATCTAATCTAATTGAGGCTCCATCCCAATGTGATCATGTGCTTTATATTTCAGGAAGAGGAAATTAATTAGTGGATATACAGCATATACATTTCTTAATTCTGACCACAAAGAGAATACACAGATTTACATTTTTATATATAAAAAAAGATCTCTTGAATATCAAAGTTATTTAGTGGACATTTCCAGCATTTTGGATTGAACATCATCAGGTAATATTTTAGTTATTAATAATATGATTTTGGAATTTATTTTTTAAAAGAAAGGAAATGACTATAGACAGCATGCAGCCTGAATATCAGATAGATATTTTTTACTTAAGCCCAGGTTTACACTTCACGCAACATGATACATGCTCCAGGGGACGCTCCTGCTACGCAAGCATTTTCCTGTTTATACTCGCATGCGTACTTTACGTAAATCTGGAGGAATCTAGCAGGTGGCAGTGCAAGATATTATCGTGGTGAGAGCAGGTTCAGCTTCGGAGCACAGTGTGGAAAACCAGCAGGAAAACATGTAAACTCCAAGCAGGGAATACCAATAACGTGAATCCCTGCAACACAGCAGTGCTACCACTCTGCCATCGTGTCACCTCCATGTGTGAAATTATTAACAGTATTCATTATTTAAATGAAATTAGTGATTTATCTGTAAAATGTAACATATATACTTTAATGCATTTCATCATGAAAGTGATATCAAGTATAAATCTAAAGATTCAAAATTTGCAGAGAATTGGAATATCATACATTTAATGTGTTCTGTGTGGTGATCTAGTGCTGCTTGCTGTTGCTGTCAGGTCAGGAAGAAGTCCAAAAAGCTCGTAGCGATTAAAAACTAGGATGATGTTTACGACGGTCTGCTTTAATGATAAAGTAAACAACGAGGTTAAAGTGGACATTTCGAGATTAAAGCCGAAATTTCCACTTTAATCACAAAAAACACATTTTCACCATGTGCTTAATTTTTTTCTCTGTGGCTCAAATACAGCGCTGTACTCGTACATTATGTTGCTGTTGTGAAGTTGCAAAAAAAAGACAGCACAAAAGATGGTATGTGAGACTTTTAAAATGTATCGTGTCATTACGATCGTGAATATGCAACACTTGAATATAAAAGCACCACGGATGCATCTGTATGTCGGCATTTTGGTTCACCATATCAAACCATTCATCAAACATCGAAGCACGCACATCGAACCTACTAGGATCCGCAAAGCGTTCTCTGTCACATATAGATAGTAAACAGAGACTCTGACGTCACGTTCCGACTTTTATCACACTGAGCCCTCCGACGGCTGGTATTGCAACTCGCGCATGCATCGCGTTAATTTCTGAGGATCTGCTCAGAGGACGCATCAAATGAACGCTGGGAACGCCATGATGCGTGCACGTACGCGTTCTGAGCGTGAAGTATAAATGAATCCTAAGACAGTACCCTAAAACATATTGACACCTGTCTTTTAATTAATCATAAGCACAATTTGTTTTGAGGTATTTTGCTTACATTAGGAAAAATAAACATTTTTCCTGATTATGTTTTAATACTAGATGCAAAAAGAATGAACTGGACTGTCAAAGGAGATGCATTGTACATACTTCTTCAGTGACACACACATGCAAAATACAGTACTAAACCTTAAGTGCTCAGTGTTTTTTGCACAGAATATAGGAAGGTAGATGAAAAATTACTTCAAAAGTGCTTTGGATAAAAAGTAATTTAATTTAAATAAAACAAAAATTAAAAAATTAATATGCAATGGTTGACTTTTCCCAACTGTATACCTGTACACAGTAGTTCTTTAATTATGTTTTCTTTGCTTTAAATAGTCTAAATTGGTTTATTTTAAATAGGCTTGATCAAAATCCTTCACATTTTAGTTACTTTTTTTAGCTTTAGGTGTTATTATTATAAGAAAAAGACATACAGAAGAACCCCAATAAAGAATGTCCCGTACTTCACTGATGAGTACAGCCTGTTTATTGTAGAATGCAATTGGATGACTAAACTTGTACAGAACACCTTGTATTTTTTACTGCTGTTTACAACAATTTGAAGCAATTTTCTAATGAGTACAACATTAAACAACATTTGTAATTAAATGAATTTAAAATTCTTTTGCTTTTAAATTGCATATTTAAGCATACACAACTTTTTGTGATGAAATGTTTCCCTCAGAATTCTGACCCTTTAAGAAAAGAAACCTGGCATTATTACTATTATTATTATTATTGAAATGATACTGATGGAAAAATGCAGACCATTTACTTCACCTTAGTTTTTAAAAGTGGCCACACTTTCTTCTCAGTCTACTATGTCACCACACTTTCTTTCTGGCTCACAGACCTGCCTGCATTTGGCACCATCCTTTTTGCTCTCTACAGTCTGTACACAAATCCTCAGTCATGTTTATAGTATGGCTTAAAAAAATTAATGTTCTTAAGTTCTTGAATTCCTTACAGTTTACCTTTTATAGAAATGTGAGTCCATCTCTAAATCTTGATAGATATTCAGAAATAAATTTATGCAAAATAATAAACTTCTGTCTTAACCTTGTTTTTGAATACGTGCAAGAATGAAAATGAAAAGAATTTACAGTAAAAATGCTTAAAATAAATTATAACCTATATTTATTTACTATTATTGCCAGATCTAGCATCTTTTGATGTCATAGATAATTAGTTATTAAACCAGCAATTTCTGTAAGAGAGTTATGTGAAACTAATCACTTTTTTACACAGAGTATCTGCTTGTATATCTTTAATAAATAATAGCAAACCATTTAATAAACTAGTACACAACTCAGACATCAAGCTAAAACTGAGACTGGGAATGTCCTTAGAACCCACCATAGCTTGCAAGATACGAAGCAACATAACCTGGTGAATTGATTAAAAAAAAACCTGCTGTATCCTTGGTAGCAAGCTGCCTTTTTATGGAGACAGGGCCATTACTGAGGTCTAAAATGACTTTTGAATACGTATATTTTTATAAGAATATTCAAAACGGTGTCTGACCACATGGTTCTTCTTTTCTTCAGTGTAGATACAAGGTGAACGCAACCATTTAAATAGGAATAATTGAGCATTTGGGGGAAGGAAAAAAAGAAAGTTTGGAAGCATGGCAGAGAGATTAACTGACTGGAGAGATACTAATTTGATCTCAACCCACAAGAAGGGAGAAAAATAGATTTCAGTAATTACAAACAAATAGGCCTTATTTCTATCCTGTGCACTACTATAGAAGCTATGATAAGAAATAAATTAGAAGACTATTTGTCTGAAAATACTGTACTAAATAAGAGCCACCATGGGATCATGAGAGTAAGATCCAGACAAACAAATCTGTTAGACTTTTTGGAATAGGCAGCATAAGTAGCAGGCAAAAATCAAAGGATGTTACAAAATTTACTCAGACTTCCAAACAGCCTTTCATATAATTTCACACCAAAGTTAAATTTGAAACTAGAAACCTTTATACATGAGAGAGTGAATGAGCAGTGTAAACTATCACATTAATAACCTTTGGTTCTTTTTTGTGAATCAGTTACTATTTTTCAGAAAATAACATAAACTTCAGATTGTACAACATAAAACTTAACTTATTCATAACACAAGAAATAACAACATATAACATAGGAGATGGATATATGAATATATATACGGATATAGGAGAATAAACAAATAACAGAAAACATAAATCAAATTTTACTCTCTTTCACCTATAAATGAGACACAAACTTATGAATTACTAGACATTAAGCCCGTTACAATAACGGGCGCTAGAACAGTAGTGCATAAACATTAGTAGGAACAGTCTATATTAAATGGCAAGGGACCCTGACATCATTCTGTTTCTTGTCTTAATTTTTTTTTTGTCAAAAATATTTTTGCAAGAAGCCTAAAGTAAAATAATAATAAAAATAAAATAGAAACGTATAATACAGTAAGTATAATTAATATTGCCTTAGTGTAAACCTTTGTAACAATCTGGAATACACAAAATCTGAAGAAGACATTTTCTATTTTTTTAACTCATGAAATTTTTCTATAAAATTTCATTATAGACAACATTTCTTGTAAATATTCTGTCTGAGTTTTGCAAGAGTTTGCCTTGTTCAGGACCATCTACAACCTTGACAACAACATCTGGAAAACTTCTAACTCTTGATAATGTAACATATAACTGACCATGGCTGAATACTGGTTCTGGCAAGTAAATGGCAACTTTTTGTAAGGTTTGCTCTTCTGAGTCTCTCTCTTTTAGCGTTTTTCTGTCGCTCATTTTCTTTTTCTTCAATCGATCTATTTGTTCGTATTTTTTTTTGTCTTTCAGCCTTTCTTTTGTTGATGTTTACTTGTTGAGCTGACCGTTCTTCCAGGAGATGTTACTTATATAGGATTTGATTGTCTGTGTCTTTTGTCCTACTTGATGTGTCCTTTTTTTTTGGGTGGCATGTTGTTAGTAGATACGTCCGTAATATTTTCTCTTACAGTAATACTGGCTTGTATGTGGCTGTAATATGCACTAGTGTATTGTGTGCCTTTAAATTTCTCTCGCAGTAATACTGGTTTGTATTTCCATAAAATGCCTGTAATTTTTTCTGACAGTAATACTGGCTTTGATGTCCGTAATATGACTTTAATTTTCTGTCACAACAGTGGTCAATCAGCAGAGTGTCCCCAGCAACTGATGTAATGTGTGGCGTGCAGTTGATAATCGTGACTGTGTCGTCTCCCCAGCAAGTATTTTAATCTGTGCTGGCGTGTAGCTGATTATTGTACGTGTGGCGTCTCCCCAGCAACAGATTTTATGTGCGCGGCCGCGACTACCTAATCAGCAGTCTCCCCAGCAATGATGTCTTTTATTTGCTTATCATGCGCTGCCGCAGGCAAGGCCATTCACTGTGTGCCCAGCTTCCAGTGTGTGTGCTTTATTTGCTTATTATACGCTGCCGCGGATAGGCCATTCACTGTGTGCCCAGCTTCGAGTGTGTGTGCGACCAAGGTGCTGTGCGCATGGGCGGGGCATGGTGCGATGTGCGTTGCGGCCCCGCGCATGCACACTTCAGCAGAAGACACACACACACAGACACTTGGACGCACACAGGGCTTTTATTAAAGAGGATATTTGCTTATCATGCGCTGCTGCGGCAAGGCAATTCACTGTGTGCCCAGCTTCCAGTGTGTGTGCTTTATTTGCTTATTATGCGCTGCCACGGATAGGCCATTCACTGTGTGCCCAGCTTCGAGTGTGTGTGCGACCAAGGTGCTGTGCGCATGGGCGGGGCATAGTGCGATGTGCGTTGCGGCCCCGCGCTTGAGCATTTCAGCAGAAGACACACACACACACGGACACCTGGACGCACACAGGGCTTTTATTAAAGAGGATAATTCCCTTTATAAAGATTGTTTAACGAATTACATGTAAACCTTTTCATTTGGCATCAGCCAATATTTCTCATCTATTAGCTGTTAAAATAGGGAAATACCATGCTTGCTTGGCTTATAGTTTTCTTAAAATCATGTTGTTTCTCTCAGCTTGTACCTGTGAATATATTTTTGTGTAATGTTTCGGACATTCTGGAACTGGAGCTAGTTACAGCTAAGTTATCTTTTCTGACGTGTAATTTTGCATCACCACCACCTGATCAAGGCATTGTGAAGACACCTATGATGTTAGAATGAAATCAAGTACCCTGGCTGTCCATGAGACCTAATCCTCTGGGACAAAGCCCGGAAGCAATGAGGAATGGCTTTACAACAATTATATTAAGTAGAATGTCAGTGGGTGCTGAATAGTTTTTTGACCTTGGAACCCCTGCAGATTTTGTTTTTTTCACTAGCTTATTTGGAGTTTATTTTCTGTCCTGTCAGCCATCTGACATTGTGTGGTCACTATGATGTTGGGTTGCTTCTATGCATGTGATGCATATGCCATGCAAACTGTGACATCATGTCAGCCATATAATATATGCTGGATGATCTCATTTAAATTAAGACTGATTCCTAAACACATCTGTGATAAAGAGGCCTTAGAACTAAAGGATGAGAATTCTGCTTTTGACTTGTTTTGGTTAATCTTTGCCATTTTTCCCCAAAGAAAGAAGTTGATAATTTCATCTTTTAAATCTTTGCATTTGTTATACAAGGTCTCTTGTTTGTTGCTACAACTTATGGTACCAGTCTGTATCAGTTACAGGTACTGGGGTGTCACATGGTGATCCATTCTTACTATTATAAAATAGGTCTGCTGAGAGTCAGTGAACAACTTCTCTACCAATACCTAAATCAGTACAATCATTATAAATGATTGATCTAAACACATACCCCTGAGGGACTCCTTATGTCTGCACTTCTTATGTCTAGGCTACTAACCAAACTGAAATTCAGTAATATTAGATACTGTACCTCCAATACTAATTGGAGGACAAAGTGGCATTGCCTTATTTTCATGTATTCATAGCACATAACACTTTCACGACATCTCTTAGACCTGAACTGTACACCATAAATTAACTCCCAAAGTAAAATTCCTTAAACAAAAAATAATTAATTTATATGTGGAACTGCTTGGGTAGGCCAATACCTCAGTATGCAACATCTGAGTTTCAAACACAAAACAAAAACAAAACATCCAGGACTTCTGGGAGCTTCAGTCGGACAGAAGAGTAACCATAACACAGCTTTGCAAACTTTGAGAGAAAAACCTATACAACAAAATATCATCCACAATTTTGTGTATTAATGTGCATAAGAAAGCAATATCAGTTCTTTGTTCATAATCCAAAGTCAGCACTATCTCTCTATTCTCTCAGCCTGGGCTCAATTTCTTGCTTAGTGTACCACTTGAGCTGGTGACAGCAGTTAAAACGGAAAATCAGCATGGAGAAATTGGAATGCATGCAGCAGTCGTAACTTGGAAGACAATAATTAAATAACACGGCTCAGTATGAGTAGCCAGAATCATAGTCAGAAAGCAGAGTGGTTAGTCATAAGCAAAAAAGGGAACACTTCACCAGGGCCAAGAAACAGAAGTAGTCAGAGGTCAGAAAAGAATGAAACAGTAGAATAAAATAACTAACAATACAAAATGATGTGAAGTTTTTTTTTTTTTCTTTAGGGAATCCAATCTTGCGTGAATTAGACATGCATGATGCCAACTTTTTAAATCATTGCAAGACCTCTGAGAACCACCTCCAACCAATGTGGCAATGTGTCCTAGCAACTAGTTTCCCAACATGTCATGGTTCATAGAGAAAACAAGACAGCACTGCTGAAGAGCATGAATAATTCTAAAAAATTAAAAACACAATAAAAACATGAATACAGACACTAGATCCCTAGGCCTCAGAAACCCAAAAAATCATTTAAAATGATTTTCAGTTCAAGGATCATTTAAAAAAAATAATGATAAACCAACTTATGACACTTAAAACGTGGCCTGTCACAAAGCATTGACAATCTCTTTCCTATAAAATGCACACCAGTACCGGACCTTTGCAGTAGAAGATAGCCTATAAAAGAGCTATATAAATAAAACATATTTTTATTATTTATTAAAGGAGTTGGACTCAGGTGCCACATTTTGTTCAACTTTGCTAATATGAAAGCATGGTACACAAGCAACAGTGTCTGTACTGTATGTACTGTAAAAGCAGAGTTTCCAGAATCTGTTTAAATAAATATGTTAGGGTTTGTTGGAAAAGTTTTTCAAATATGTGAAGCAGTGATGTTTTGAAAAATTGACCTCCAAGCTTTGATGGTAGCTATTCTCATAAGCTTCTACCATCTGAATACCATTGACTGGCTTATTGTCTCTTTTCCATATACTTTATTCAATATTTCAAAAGTTTCTAGATTACATTTT
The DNA here is from genome assembly GCA_026402145.1 of Polypterus bichir lapradei. Classification (NCBI taxonomy): domain Eukaryota; kingdom Metazoa; phylum Chordata; class Cladistia; order Polypteriformes; family Polypteridae; genus Polypterus; species Polypterus bichir. Next base: position 5,421,115 of record JANRMT010062832.1, on the reverse strand, counting down.
TGTGTAAAGGTCTGGAAAAAGTAATCATACATCTTTGCTGTATAGTTGTATAGATGGATCACTACCAGCAATAATCACAAAAACAGTGGTTTACGTGGAGAGGAGAATCTGGGGACTCCATGGGGTCCTCTAACTCACTCTCTTCAAATTTTCGACATGGTATAATATATGATCATTATTTTAGTGCAAAGTCTAAATTAATAAGATCAACAGGGAGAATTTAATAAACACAAATCCTTTATTTTAATTTTGTGATAAACAAATTATATAAATAAAACACTACAATAAATGCAGCATTTGAATAGAAAATAATAACATTTAAAAAATGTAAAAAATCTAAATTAGTAAAAAAATAAAAAGTAAATAAATGTAAGGTACCCATGGTAATAAGAAATAAAAATAAATTGCACAATTATATTTAAAAAATAAAGTAGAAACACACATAATAGAAATTTAAGAAAAAAGGTATAAAGATATTACTGAAACTTTCAAAATCACTGTTTGTGGGTTTTGGCTACAGCAAATGCAGCCTCTTTGTCATCGAGGTCCAAAGACCTTAGAACATCACACTCTATAGAAATTAGAGCTTGGGTTGCAAGCCTCTTCTAGCACACGATAAATCTCAAGTAAGATTCAATCAGCTTCTCTCACTAGAGCAGTAATTGAAAGAGTCAGGACTACTTAGGGACTGCATTTTGACTTCTTAGACCCCCATCTTACTCTTTTCCTTTCACACTGTGGCTGATTTTGGCCACTGACTACAATGGAGCCTGAAGAGAAATGGCCAAATAGTCTATATAAATCAGGTCAATCCAATTTTTGCTTCCAGACATGTACCCCTTCTCCATGATTTATGAAAATGGCACTGATCACATTTAATGTTACTAAAAAAATAACTGAGACTGAGGGCCCCTCTTACGGGAATTTCCTATTGTGTTTCTATAGTGTCTATGCTTCAGTGTGTGTGGGGGGTCCATCAGATTTGTCATTGTAATGAAATACCTATGTAAATGGACATATTCAGACATACCCTCTCAGTTTGGGGCCCCAGGCAATTGCTTACCTTGCCAGTACAGTTTTTTTTGCCTCTGCTAACATATTGGATATGACAACTCAGGGACTAAAGTGAAATCTGTCGTACTAGTAAAGTCACAAATTCTTGGCCTTAACTCCCCATAAACAGTACATCTACAGCATATGCTGGATCAATGCAGTACAGTTTTTTTTTTTCCTAACAAACGTCATTAAAAAATAAATAAATATATATCTAAGGCTTAATGATGTTCACATTACATTACATCATACAGATGAAGTTAATTGCATTTTGTTAAAAGTGACAGAAATAGCAATGACCAAAGGGGGCACAGGACCTTATAATACAATAACTGATAGCCTTTGAGAAGAATGCTATAGCAATGGTTAAGAATGGTCCTGATTTCACTTTCTCAGAAGCATAGAACATTTAGTCTGCATTTCTGTGTTATTCATTTTGGTCCATTTTAAAACTATTATAATACTAAACTATTTAAATTGCAAAGTATATAGAACATTCTAAGAAAGTAAGTAAAGCAGTAAAATATGAACCTATTATTGGTAATATGCACATGTGAGTGGTTTACAAATGTCTGGAATATTGCAGATTATTGTAGAGTCACGTGAAGGAGTTTTTCCTGTCTTGCTCTAGGGATAGGATATGTCTTTCCACCACTGGGAAAATGTTAATAAAAAATAAAAGATGGAAAGGTGCACTATTGAACTCATTTGATATGATATGACATTTTCTAAATAGAAATTCAGCTGATTGGCAGTTCATAAAATAGAGCTGTGCTTATATCTGGCAGTGATGATGCTATGGTTATCAGATAATATAACGTTATATTCCTCCAGAGACTTATGAATAATGGCATAACAGGAAACATTATTCATTAATAGACTGAGACATCCACATTGATGGTAGCTTTCAAAAGGTTAACCTAACAAATACATTTTTTTAAGTTTAGCTCCTTAAAAGCCATCATGAAAAGGTCCTGCTTAAAACTGCAGAATACTTTGCACTATGCACTAACCTCCTTCACCTCAAAGATACTCTAAAATAAATTATAATCCAAAGGTCGAATGCCACTGCAGCAGCTAAATATTTTGTTGTGTGAATAATACTTATGGTGATCTGATTATTCTACAATCCTTTGGAAGCCTTAAATTAAAAATAGGATTTTTTTTATGTGGATGCAAATCTCTAAAACCAGTCCTGCATAATAACATAAACACTGCAATGAATATGTATAAGACACTAATTGACTTGACTGCCGACTTTAACTTGTGAGACGGAGCTGTAAGGCTGTTTTTCAGGTCTTCGTTACATTCTCACTTACTATCTTTACTTTTTATAGTTGATTTTTTGATGCATTCAGAGTTTAAATGTCTTAATAAAATATGATCTGTTGAATTAGTTTAAATTACAGATAAAACAAAACATGAGAGATATGAGAAAGGCGACAGTAGAAAGGATCAATAAGATACTGAGAATATTTAATTAATTTAATCTTTCTATTTTATTTTTTGTATTTTTATTATGATAGTGGATTATGCCATAATATAGTAAATAAAAGTAAAGTGCACTGTGCAGTATTTTCTCCTTTATTTTACATTTGCTAACATAACACTTATATTGGAGCAGCAGTTGGCTGTGGCTGATGAGTCTAATACAAGAAAAGCACCATCATGTGTGGCTGAAGAGATTACGCAATTGATAAAAATCTGCTTTTCTTTTAAGATACCCAAGACTATATTTTAACAAGCAATTATTGTACGCAGATTACCATCCTACCCTATCAAATAGTTCTGAGTTATTGCAATTGGCTCTTTTGACTTTTTAGTTATTATTTTTTAAATTGTATACTAATTTAGGATGACAGATTTGCCAACAGCTCATTTGCATTTCATAATTATAGATAGGAATTTACTTTACTTCTGTGTATACTTTGATAGCATTGATTTGCACTTGAAGATAAAGCAATATTGTACTGAGTTTTGAAAGTGCCAGCACTTGGGGTTGGGGAGGATGCTAAGAATGAAAAACTGTTCACATGGTAAATATCAGGCAGCAGTCCCTATGAAAACTCTCAGAGAGCAAGGCGAGTCTCCTACAAAAACCAACTTCTTTGTGCACTGGAAGTGAAGCAGTGTTGCCAGATCCATGGTTTTATTGCCCAGTTGAGCAATTCTTAGTCATCATCTGCAGAAGAAAATGGGTTTTTGTATGTTGTGTTTTTTATTTAATGTGATATAAGCCCCCTCTTCTGTATCACTGCCATGTTTTAGTAAGAAAGAGGAACCACTTTCCCTACTATTCACACATATTTTATTATTGTAAAATTTCCAAGGGGGACAAGGTTTTGTGATGGCATATATTTAAATCCTTTGCTATCGATGCTGACCCTGCATTATGGCATGTAACTTTGCCTATGTCAGGTATTGGACTATTTTTTGGAGAACTACACTATTTTTAAGCTGCCCTAGGACTATACATTTTTTAATAGATAAAGGAAGGGTTAGACAATCCCTAACAGTTTCCAGTTCAGCCCTAGCATGGAAAATGATACCACTGAAGCACAGCTTTAGTTGTTAACAACTCCTGCCCTTTTTGGTCACGACAACTAAAAGAGCCATTGATCAGGAATTACGAGCCAGTTTCAACAGATCTCTCAGGAAGACAAAACATGTCAACAGAAGAATGGTTTCATTATTCTTTTTTCTAATAGCAAATTTAAAAATTTCTGCTTACTTTTTTATACCATACTAGCTGTGTAAGCCTGTGCTGTAAAAAGCCTGGGGTCCTAGAATCGTCAGAAAAAAACTGAAATGTAGAGATGTCAGGTAATTGAAAGGAACTACTCTGGGCATCTCTCCTAGGAGGATTTGTTTTGCTGATGTGCTCGCATCGCTTGTGTATTAACGGTGAGAGGAAAAGTAAAAGGGATACCATTTTGCTGATGTTAGCGGCTACGCGACTTTGTCTTTCTTCTGAGGTTTTGTTTTGCTGACATGCTCGCCTTGCTTGTATTATTAGTGGCTAAGCGAGTTTTCTGTTTCCTCAGAGGTGGAGCCCTTACCCCGATTCCACCTCTCACTTCCGGGCCAGACAGACACACACACACTTCCACCCGTAGACGTTTATATATAAGATTGTCAACAAAATATCACCAAGGGTTGTCTTGATTTAATGCTATTAAATTCTTGAATCATTGTGGTGAAAAGATCAAGTGGGACCAATTCTAGAAAAATATTCCGTAATATGGCCATTGGGATTCAGGGACCATGAAATGATTTGCAGCAGAGCAAAACAACATGTGCATTTTGGGTTAGGTAGTAAGCTTTTCCTGATGAGGAATGGTAAGTTGAGAGTAAATGTAATGGCAGATACAAAAATATTGTTGACCTGTGGGACTTCCCACATGTTGCTTCCCAGAGCATATTGCTCTGCAGTGGTATTAACAACTTATTACCTTCATTGTTGGATTTTTATCTAATTTCATAACACCCACAAACATCAGCTCCATCAACAAAAACCAGATCAGATAGTTTACTGGTGCCCACAAAAACAACCTTGGTAGAGTTTTGTAAAGAAACATATACTATACTGTCATGGAATGGTTCTTTTCTAACATCCATATTAGATTCATTTTGATTTTTTTTTTATATACTTTGTCACTCTCCAAGGGGAAGTTGTCATTCTACATAATCTTTTCCGATCAGAGTGCGGGGTCAGCTATTCTACAATGCCCCTGGAGCAATTTTTAGGTTAAGGGGCTTGCTCAAGGGACCAACACAGTAAGATCCCTAGTAGGATTCTGGCAGTAATGGGATTTGAACCAGCAATCTTCTTGATACCAGCGCAAATCCTTAGCTACAGAGCCACCATTCCACCTTAACTATTTTCAAGGGATACTACTCAGAAGTCATTGTTCATTGACTGAGTTTTAAAAGATTAGATACATAATAATAATACATACATACATGAAGGAATCTTGCAATTAATTTTTTCGGACAGTTTTTTCTGGAAAAGTAAGAAGCAAAGATATAATTTCAAGTTTTAAAGAAGTAAGCAAGTAGTACTTTATAACCATAAGAATTGAGATGGACATGGAATTTTATTTGGTGAAACTCACATTTAAAAAATCAATACAAAATATGACAAAATGTCAACTATCTTCAACATGTAGCCACTGCCCACAGATGTGTAATTTAAGAAAGCACACTTTAAAATTCATTAGATTTTAAGGTCAAGATGTAAAGTTCATACATCTTTCAGCTTGCAGGTAACTACTATTATGAAATCTGGTATACTTGGTTTCAAAATACCAGAGCCATTTACTCTATTAAAGGAGACATAAACAGTGTGTGTGAAAGGTCAGAGAAGACCTTAATGCCTCTGTTAGGGAGGTGGAAACCCGTGATTTAAAAAGTTTTGTATAGACAATGAACTATGTTTACATTTTATGTATTTTTTTAAATAGCAGCCTTTGTTTGCCATTTGCACTTCAATGATTAATCAAATGAGACCATGTGAACTTTGGGAGCTGATGGATGTGTGTTATGATAGTTTTCAGGGTTTACTGGCTTTTTCCTCATTTTAGTAATCTCATCCCTCCAAATTGCTTTATATCTATATATAATTTTCATACATACAACCTGGAAGATGATGTCTGGATCAAGAAAGTCCTAGTCCAAAAACTTAAACCCTACAAAGAAGCCTCTACATACAGGAGCAACAAGGCCTGAGCATACGGATGGGTCAGTGGGTAGGGAACGGGTGTTTTGATGGTGGGGCTTGGGTGTTGGAGTCGGGGATGGGGTGTCAAATACGCATGCTCACTTTGATAATGTTAAGCAGTTTGTTGTGGACTTGTCCTTTGCCATGTATACATCCCTACAGCGAAGCTTTCAGGCACAGTACACTCTGAAAGGTCATAAAAGAAGTTAAAATTGAGCAGAAGAAGCTCTCATTGGACTTTATAAGACTGATTGAAACAATCGGCCACCATGAGAAGCATTTCACTTGAAGGTTATGTGGTGTTATTAAATAATTAGCTTAATGGGCTAAAAAAATAGAAATAATAGAGGGAATTAAAGAAAATGCTTAGAATGGAAATTCCATTTAAATTCTGAAAAAGCTTTGGCTAGTTATAATTTCATCTTTGCCTGACTTCTCACCGGCAGTGGTAATGTGCCATTGGATCTACAGTATATACCTAATTATAATTCATCCCATCTAACACCATAATATTAAAGTTTTACAAACCTGTATGGGAAGTAAATAGATGAATGTATCTACGGAGACATGTCTTGTAATTAGATTAAGCAAGTTCAGACAATGGATAAATAGATGAGTGAGCAGACTGAAACTCTGTTTTGTTTTTAATCACCATGTTAATTCTTCCAGCCTCTTGCAAGTGCAATACAGGTTGGATGCGCATCCTGTCCAAAAGAGGGTAAGGTTCCTTGCCCAGATGGGAGGCACCAGGTCGATTGACAGGCATCCTGACCGAAAGAGAGAAAGGTTCCTTGCCCGAATGGAAGGCCCAAGGTGGATGGATGGACATCCTGGCTAAGAGGAAGATTCCTTGTCCAATTAGGAAGCCCCAGGCAAATGGAAGAGGCATCCTGACTGGATGAATTTATAATACCTTTCCTGGTCAAAAGGGAAGGACTGTCTCTAGGGACTGTTAATTCCCCCAGGATGCTAGATAGCAGCAGCCCTGGATATCAATACCCATTCAGACACAAGCAGGGAATGCCGGGAATTGTAGTCCAGTAGTGCAGCCCTGCTATTGTCTGTAGGTACAGCAGGGAGTTACACCCCCTACTAACACAAAAGTGCTTCCAATGGGAGAAGCCCTGGCACTGTAAGTGATCCTGGGTCCTCAATAAAAGGACCCACACTGCCTTGTTCAGGTGAGTTGGAGCTGGGTGGAAGGAAGCCAACACTCAACTGGAGAACTGACAGTGTATGCAGACAGAAAGACCCCATATGCATTCTTTGTAAAAAGGTATTTTGCCTAATAAACACCTTTTTATTTTGAATCCTTTTTAGCTAGCCTTTTTAGATGACAGATTTTGAGTAAAAGGCCTTAGCCTGAAATTCTTGTCATGCTGAACAAAAATGTAGTGTACTCTGGGAAAATGAAAGGCAGAGGAGGATTTTGAGTATTTTACATACTTAGAAAGTGAAGCAAGACCATAGACTGTTTTGCATAGCCAATCTGCCTAAGTGATAATTATTTAGTAACATTCCTATGTTTGAAGAAACTGTAAAAATGGTAGCTTCTCTGCTTGCAGAAATAAAGCCAGGTGCTCACTTTGTACACAATGGAGAAAAGAGAATGATGGGATTTTATTAAAACTTTATCAAAAAGAATTCTCTCAGTTCAGTTCATTTGATGCTTGTTGCATGCATTTAGTGTAACAACTTTCTGGCACTTTTGTAAAGAACTCAGCTCATTTGAAAAAAATGACATTTTGAGAAGAGCCATGGGCATTTAAATGGAGCTTGCTATATTCTGCTTTTAGCTGCAGGACACTTGCAAAAGGGGCTTTCTCTCTGTCAATACATTTTTCTTTTCATTTATCGATTAAAGGTACAGTATGTGATCTGTAACTATGCAAGCCAAGCCATCTGAGAAATGTCTTCAGAGAATAAATGAAGACTGCATGAACCCACACAAGTTATATAAGTTTTTGTGTTGCTTATATATGCTGAATGAATTTGAACTGGAATTTCAAAGCATAACAGAATTTTGTATTACATTATTATGCACATAGCACATTTTAACACGTTCATAGTACTTTATAGGCAAACTTTGAACATCTAAGTCAGTGACAATGCTGAAGCCAAAAATGCTGCATCAGATTCCCTCACTTGTTCATTTTGCAACAAAAAGCCTGAGACAATGCCAAAAAAAAATAGGCACATAGAAATAATCATCTAAATGTGTAATTCACAATTTTAAATTGCAATTCTTGTTTAAGTGAGTCCTTCTAATGTTTATTGAACATTGTTGAAGTCCTTCAAGTGAAGTAGTACAGTTTAATGTCAGTTTTTAGTACATAATGGAATGGCTTTAACTTATTATTGGGTGTAGAACATTGCATTGATGTGATATAATTAAACGAAGAGTGTTGAAGTGTTCAGAATTTTACTTCAAGTGAAAAACATATTTATTAGAGAAATACACAAGTAAAACAAAACCAGTTGTTTAAAAGAAAAACAAAAGTAATTATCAACCTGTACTAAGATAAGCAAAAAAGCAAGAGTAATTATCTATCCATTTTATGAATCAATGAAAATTGTTAATTGAAGTATTTGTATAAACAACACTTAAAGAGGTTTCCTAGTGTCTTCCTGCACATAAGCATTTTTTCCAGTAACATGCAGTTGTTCGTTCAAGTGATAAGAATGGAATTACATTTTTTACTCATTAATAATAATTAAAACTTTACTGCTTCAAAGATTGATAATATCTGGTACTCCACTAAGTATAATTTCTGTTTTTTTTCCAATACCTCCATACTAAACTGGATTAAGCAGATTTGATTCAGATGAAGGGTTTACTGAAAGAGGATGGTTACATTCCAACATATACAGGTGCAGGTTTGACATCATTAGCAGTCTCAAAAGGCAGGAACAAAAAAATAGTTGAAACAAAGACAATGCTTTAGGATAAAACATGTACATGTAAGCATAAGGTATAGGAAAAGGCACTTACCACAATAAGTTTTAAAGAAACATTCAAATAAAACTTGATAAACCCAGCAAGTTTTCTACATAAGAAAGCTGCGCAAATTAAATTATGAAATGAGAAATATGAGAGATATTGTCAAGGCTGTGTTTGTTTCCTATGGATAAAGGGTATCATTAGGGTTAGGGTTGGTGTTGGTTTTATGATTGGTTTTAAAAAAGTCAATGAATTGTCTAACACAATTATTAAAATGACAAAAAGTAATTCTCTAAACCAAACATTGATAGATTAAGAAAAAAATGTACAAAAAAAAACGATACAGGAAACCTGACTTTACTTAAAAATAAATTATTTTTCTGTAGCACCATAGGTATCCTAATATTCTACTTTTTGCCATTTTTATCCTGTTTGTATCACTCCTGTACTTCTAGCTCTTGACAACATCACAAAGATGGCTCTCTGTTCAAAATATGTATCACAGACGTACATTTAAAACTCATCAAAATTTACAGTATGTGTTTTACCCAAAATGAGCTTTATTGAAAGCTACTTAATGTTATGTTGTACTGTAGATGGAAGTTTTCTTTGATCTCATAGCTCTGCCATTTTAAGAAAATAGTATAAAGCCATTTGCACAGTCTTTCTACCAAAATAAATTCTTACCTGGGTGGTATGCATCCTACTGTAGTCTTCTTATTTTAGTCATCTTTGTCATTACAGTAAAAACTGAACTCCTCATCCTTTACCTATTTTTGGCATTTTATAGTTCAATATTACCACTATCTATTCTGTCCTTTCACTTTAATTTGATGATCTGTTGCTTTTTGCAGCATACAATAGATTTTGTTTCTTTTAATTTCTGCATCACAACATTCCATTACACTGTCATATTAATTTGTTTGACATAAAGCTATGAAAAATGCTAAATATAATAATGATTTATTAATTAAAGGTCAAAACAAGACATTGCATTTGAATGTAATATTGCACAGCATCATTCCTTTAGAACTGAAATCATGCTAATAGTAAAAAAATAGTAAAGTATGTTAGAGATACAATGATTTAGCACCAGTTAAATTATTCTTTCTTGTGGTGAAGTTCCATCCTCCTCACTGTTATACAGTATGTCCTTCATTATACCCAGACTATTTTTTTCTTTTTGTGTACCATCACAAATAACATTCATTGCTGGATGTTTCCATCATTAATATAGACTATTTTTCATTAATATATCTTCTAACAGGTGTAATGGATGGCCGGGTTCCATGCCCGGCCCTTCTGCTCATGTTCCGGGGGAGCCACTAGAGACTCCCCAGTACATTTCCCCAGGATGCTTGGAACCCTCAACTGAGCGGGTAAACGGGCAGGAGTTTCCTACCTGCTTCCACTCCTGCAAAGGTCGAGCCGAAGGGCAGAACTGTACAGGGCAGAACTGAGGGGACTGGGCGGTCTCATGGTCTGGAATCCCTACAGATTTTATTTTTTTTTTCTCCAGCCGTCTGGAGTTTTTTTTTTGTTTTTTCTGTCCCCCCTGGCCATTGGACCTTACTCTTATTCGATGTTAATTAATGCTGATTTATTTTGTTTTCTTATTGTGTCTTTTATTTTTCTATTCTTTATTATGTAAAGCACTTTGAGCTACTGTTTGTATGAAAATGTGCTATATAAATAAATGTTGTTGTTGTTGTTGTTGTAGTGCTGAGGACACCAACTCCCCATTATGGAGAAGACCAGCCCTCACGGGACGGGCCACTGAGTCCCACGAGACTCATCTGGAAGAGGGGTGGTGTAATGGACAGCTGGGTCCCATGCCCGGTTGGGACGACCCTGCTGTATATGGTCCGGAGCAGCCATGGACTTCTCAGTACCTCCGAAGGGACGCTTGGTGGCAGCCTCCCTGGTTGATGATGCCTCAGTTTCCCGCAGGGTTTCATGGGAAATAGAGTTCTCCCCAACCCTGTGGGGACCCGGGATGGCCGCCAGGGGGCGAGGCAGAGATAGTTAAGCCCAGCTGGTTTAATCATCGGCCCCGCACGGGAGTGCAATTGGGAACAGGTGAGCAAGCACCAGGAGCACTCCCGGGAGGGCCATAAAAGGAGCCAGCGGAAGGATTGCTGTGTTTAAAGTAAGGTGCTTTGGGACTGTGTTATACCTGTGGTGTTCACGGGGAAGACGTGCCCCACAGGGGAAGAGTGTTTGAACTGTGTTTAAGTGTCTGCGACTGTGTTGGGCCTGTGGGACCCGGGGAAGACGTGCCCCACGGCTGAAGAGAAAATAAAAAGATTTCTGTTCAATTTATATGTGCCTCAGTGTGAATCTGTGCGGGGTTGGGCGCTTATATAGAGCCTTATTCACACAGGACTTGACTAAATGTACATACAGGCAGCAACCACACTCTGTTACAACATTAGAACAATTGTGACACGAAGAAGCTATTCAGCCCTAGAAGCTCCACACTTTTCACCTAGATTGTCCAAAATAATATCAAATAAAGATCTAAAGGTCCCTAAAGTCCTACACTTCACTATACCACTTTAATTAATTCCATGTGTCTTTAGATCTTTGCATGAAGAAAAGCTTTCTAACTTTGCGTGAAAACTTCCCTTACCAAGTTCCAACCATGTTCCCATGTTCTTGCTGAAGAATTTATTTTAAAGTATGAAGCTGTTATAAATCATGGAAATAGTGTAATCTTTCATTTTATGGATTCTAGTAATTTATTTGATGCTTCGCTTGCCATTTCCAAATTCTGTCTTATTCCCCTACATGAGAAAACTTATTGTTTCTCCAAAATATAATAATTTTCTCTACTGTACTGCTTTGTTTTCAAACATCAACTTTTGACGATGCCATTAATCTTTACAACTCTACTCAGTTTTGCATAATTAACATAAGGACTAATTTTTAAAATAAATGAGAGAATTTAAGACATTGATACTTGAAGACCATGAAAACTGAAATGAAAATGGTTGTCACCTGCATTCACTGTACATCTCCAACATCATTGGAAAAAACCACTTGCTACTTCCAAGGTTTGTTACAATTCTATGATGTTGAATATTGTATTATAGAGTCCAAGTTTTTTCTTAAAAATTATCAATCAGAATCATAATCGTAATGCACTCTGTTTACCTCACTTGAATTAATTCCATTTTATAAATCTCTTTCATATGCATTCACTCTTTTGTTTCACTTTCTCTTGTAGCCCTTCTTGCTGTGTAAAACCTCTCCCTACACCTCTTCTAAAACCTTTTTTCCTAATGTTTCTCTCTTCATTAAGTTTCAATCTCCTCAGCTATGCTCAATTCCAAATGACTTTAAACTTTCAAATATGTTGAAGGTTAGAAAACCAAATCTTGACTCTGTTACCTCCAATCATATTACATTTTTATTTGTCCTCTAATTACATTCTTCAAGATTTTTAACCCAATTTAGGACTGTAAAAATACCACAGCTTTTTCTAGCACCACAGGACACGAAGGACAAACCAGCCATAGCAGCAGACCACTACAGGGCACACACATTCACATTTTCACTCACTCATGCTGTGTCCAATGTATAGCCAACAATTTAGTGTTCATTTGGGACATCTAATTTCTCAAACACTTCCTTGAGTCATTCCAAACTGGATTTCAGCCATATGACAAGGAAACTCCTCTCATTCACCTTGTAAATAATCTCCACATTAACGTTGAGTGGGGATTTCAGTCTGTTCCGTGTCTCTTTGGTTTTGGCATAATTGACCACAAAATGGCTATGGACTGCTTGATTTAGTGCATTGGGGTAATTGGGATGTGCTACTATTGGATGTGTTCTTATCTCTTGTTGTGCAGGTAGTTTTCTACTCATAATAATAAATCGATTTTTCTAATGCTTCTACCTTTAGGTGCCCCTCAGACTCTTTCTTATCTACTATCTATGATATCTTATCCAATAATTTATCCACCTGAGTATGAAAGAAAGTAGCAAGCATGTTGAAAAAATTCTGGTCATGCTGTGAAATGTCTCAGTTGTGGCTCAGTGTGAGTCCAATATTCCAAGAGACAGGATGTCAGGAGAGTCCTTGTGCAAATCAAGTAAGAAAATGCTAGATTTGGAGCAACATTCAGTGATAAAATTTCTCACAAAAGAAGGGGGAAAGCCAAAGGGGATCCATGAACTCATGACTGCAGTTTATCGTGAGTCTGCCTCATCATCCTACAAAGTAAAATTTTAGAGCAAGCAGCTTAAGTGGGGTAGAGAGTCCATTGAATATGAATCTCACATTGGACGGCCTGTGGTATCAACCTCCACTGAAATGTGCAAGAAAGTCGAGGATTTAATTTTGTCAGACAGATGAAATAAAGTTTCCCAAATCACTGAAGAAATGGAAAGGTTCATGAAAAGTTGGGCATGTCAAAGGTCAGTGCAAAATAGGTTCCAAGAATGCTGACACCATGTCAGAAGGCCACAAGGCTCCAGTGCTGTCAAGAGAACATGGAGATGCTCTGTGAAGACCAAGTGAATTTTTTTTTATTGTTTGGTGATTGGAGGATCACAAACATCCTGAGTCCAAAATGGTATCAATGCAGTGGAAGTACAAGTCATCACCCTCCCAAAAAAGTTCAAGACAGAAAAATCTGCAGGCAAGGTCATGGCGACTCTTTCATGAGATATTGAATGACTTTTGCTCCTGGAGTTCATGCCACACAAGACAACCATAACTGGGGAGAGTTACAGCAACATAATGATCACTTTACAAGAGTCAATCAAGGAAAAAAGACAAGGAAAACTCACAGCAGGTGTGTGGTTTCTTCCCGACAATGCGCCGGTTCACAGTCCAGACCTAGCTCCCTCAGATTATTTCCTTGTCAGAGTTTTGAAGAAATCTCTTTGTGGACAGCAGTTTTCAAGTGATGGAGACATCAAGGCAGATGTGACGTCCTGGCTTGAAGGTCAAACAGAATTTTTTTTTCAAAGGGGTTAAAGTCACTTCAGGAAAAGTGGATGAAGAGTATGGAGCTGTCAAAGGACTATATTGAAAATTAAAACAAATTTTTTTTGAAAACTCTTTTCTTTACTACTGAGGTAGATAAACTATTGAACATCCCTCATACTACCTTTACTAGGTTGCTATCTTTGTTAATATGACATCATGCTGCATTTGGACTCAATGATGGAAATCAATATCATCTCAGAATAGCATACTTGGATGTCTAAAATGTTCTTCAGCTAAATTTCTGTACCAGCGCAGAATATACGCCTATCTCAGCTTTTACTGGGTTTTGCATCCTGTCAAATTATCCTATCATCCTATGCAAAAAGCCTTTTTGTTGTTCTTGAAAATTACCTGAATATTCAGTCATGCATACTGGTTCCAGTTAAGAATCAGTTTTTCATTTTCAAATTGTCACCAGAGTCTTTCCTCAACTTTACTTGTTGATGCACATAAAAATGAATAGAATACAAGTTCAAAAAGCAACTGCTAAAGTACTGGCTTCACACACTCCTTCAATGACCATGAATCCCTATCTATCAACCAAGCTTTATTTCTTAGGAACCATAACAAGAAATTGTAATCCCCAGAGGAAACCCACATAAAAATGCAAATCTCACAGATAAGGCTTTTGAACTAAAAATCACCAGCATTCAGGTGCCAGGACATGACACTACAACCTTCTCTTTTATCATGGTGTATTTACTAAAGGATATGTTTTTGTTCATTAAATACTCTTGTAGTTTTTGCAATGCCTACAATAGAAAAAATCAGCCAATTAAGAGTGTAGATAATATTTTATCAAGTGAGCATTGCATTTTGGTATCTACTGGTTTTAAATAAAATGGATTGTAAATTATAATAATGTCTTAAAGATTAGCATTATTTTCGCATATTTAAAACTCTACATGTCAGTAATACGGCAGGCAGAAAAGCATAACAATTTCTATTTACATATTGAAATTAATTCTTTAGTATGATGCATACGAATACATATTAAGCCACTCCAGATACCTCCTAGAGTGAATAATATTCTCAAATAATGCTCACACTTAACATACAAATAGCTTTGTTAAAAAAGTAAAAATACACCAGAGGGGGCTACATTCATAGACAATCATTAAAATTCTATAGACTTAGTTATAAAGCAGTCAATACAAACACCACACACATGCTCTGTACACCATGTAAAAAATCTATGAGACAAATCAAATCTTCTGATGCTGCTCCTTTGTCTGCCACATAACCTGACTAAACAACTCCTGGTCAACAGTTGTTTGAATCTGTTAAAATTTTCCCCATGGCATAATCATGAAAATTCTCCTAATGTATTTCAGTGTTGCATTCCTTTATGTACTTTCTTTTGCCTTATACAATTTCTCGTATTAGGAATTTGTTAGTTTTCGCATACCCCTTGAGGTCAGTGCACAGGGTCAGCCATTGTACAGCGCCCCTGGAGCAATTGAAAGTTAAGGGCCTTGCTCAAGGGCCCAGCAGAGTAAGATCTCTTTTGGCAGTGATGGGGATTGAAACCAGCAACCTTTGGGATACCAGCGCAGATCCTTAGCCTCAGAGCTACCACTCCATCCTGACCACTTGTACTAAAGCCTGAATCTTCAATCTACTCAAAAGTTTTTACATTTCTAACTATATTGTTTGCTCTTTTAATCAACATGCAATAGTGCATTCTGATAATGATACTGTAAACATTTAAATGCTTTTTGATGGATTTCACTTATTTCATTGCTGAGATTAGATATACTGGTTAGCAGAAGAGTTTTATCTCTAACTGGTTTCAACATATCCATGTCAAGCACTAAAATTTGGTGCTGTGGTTGCATTTTCAGTATGACTACTTCAGGAAATAAATCTTGCACTTTGTGTTTGTGATCCAGTAGTACTCCTTGCTAGGTGTAAAATCCCACAACAACATACAAATGCTATAATGACAGATGGATTTACAAATGCAATAGTGAAATGGAATCAAGACTACAAGACCAAAATTATGAATTCAAATCCATTTCCAGTCTGAATTTAAAATTTCTGTTGAATAAATATATCCAAGCTAGTTAAAATCACTGACAAAACATACTGAATATTTCTAGTAATAATTTATATTTAATAGACATAAGTATTCACTCTTCTTTTAAGCATCAGTGTAGCAGGAACACGGTGCATTGGCTTCTTTAGCACAACTCCAATTAAATGACAAGCTGGTTGCACAAGTAACAGTTTATATTTAAACAATTAATAAATCAAATTATTAAAGAAATACATTTCTTTGTCATACTATAAGACCTTACTAAAAAGATCATTAACTAAACATACTATTGATGTTTCCATAATTAAATAACCAATATGCAACTGTATAATCAAAAAGTAACAGACAACCTCCTTTTCCTATTGATAACTTGGATCAATTATTAATTAGCCTAATTGAAACTATATATGTCAGGCCATGTATTCATATGGGCAGCCTCAGACAGATTTTAAGTCCACTTTGCAATTACATCAAGCGACAGAACATACTCATCTCCCTACTCTGTTTCAGAATCTTAAAAACAAGTAATAACTTTTACAGTGGAGCTGTCAGGTAGCTTCATAGTGTCTAAGTCTTGTTGGTGATTTTAAGAATTTGATTAACATTGTATTTGTGCATCTTAGATATGCATCCCAAAATATCCTGTTTCATGCTGCACTGTTCAGTTCAATCAGCCTAGACAGCTTTATCTTGAGTCAGGTAGAATCATCAGAATCAGAATTCTCTTTATTGGCCAGGTACACTAATGCGTAGGAATTAGTCTTGATAGTATTGGTGCAACATACAACGACAACACAAGATATACAAAAAATAAATATAAGAAGAAAAAATATAAAATCTAAAATGATAAAATATGATGCAGCATACAATGACAATGAGATAGTAGGATTTAAATGTCAGAGTAGTCGATTGTACAGATATACACAGATACTGAGTAGAAGCTCAGATTTGATTAATAAGAATAACTGCACATGGAAAAAAAACAGTTCAGTTGACAAGTTATTTTAGCTTTCACAGCACAAAAAAATTTGCTGGGGGGATGTCTTTGGAACAGGTGGTGCCGTAGGTGAGTCAGATCAACAATGATCTTTGCGGCCCTCTTTCTTACCCTGGACTTAAATAGGACTTCAATGTTTAGCAAGTTACAGCCTCTGATCCTTTCACTGTCTTTAATGATGTGTTGCAGAGTGGCCTTAGTCTGAACAGAGGCAGCACAAACTGGACAGTTATAGATGAGGTCAGAATGGACTTAATGATGGCTGTGTAGAATTGGACCAATAATTCCTAAGAGAGATTGAAATTTATCAGCTGACACAAAAAGAACATTCTATGTTGGGCTTTCTTAATAATGCAAGTAATATCATTGTTAAGGTTTTGTGACAGCCCAATGCTCAGAAACTTCAATGATTCTGTCATCCTAACGGCTTAGCCATTTATAGCAAATGATTGGTGAGCAGGTGACTGTTTCCTGAATACTGTGATCATCTCCTGAGTATTTTGAATGTTAACGTCCAAATTATTATGGCTGCCACGCAGTGTCAGATTTTCCACCTCTTGTCTGTATATGGAATCATCATTGTTTCAAAAGATGCCTATTAGTGTTACATCATCTGCAAATTTAATATATTTGAGAAACAAATCGCCAGAGGTACAGTCATTGGTATAAAGTGAGAAGAGTAGTGGGGAAAGGACACATCCCTGTCTGTGATCCAATGGCAGATTGAACTAGGTGGGTTAAACTGGGTGAATTTCTTATCTAGGAGCTATTTATATAAAGCTTTCAATTTATAAAGTCAATTGAAAATAATGGGGTTGCCAGTAAAAGCTGACAGGCTTCAGGATCTCAAGAATACAGAATGACCCTGTAATAGAATTGCTGCTTCTCTGCATTGAGAGCAACCAGTAGTGGCGGTTTATGCATGTGAGTGGCCAGCTGGGAAAAAATACAGGAGCAGACCAAGGAAAAGCTGGAGAGATTATATCTCCTGAATGAATAGCTTTGGACCATCTAGGAGTTCCCAAAGACAAACTGGAAATGTTGCTGAGGATAGGATGGCCTGGTCAGTGCAGCATGATGCCACAGCAACCATCAATAGTAAACACACATTTAAAGTTAAGTTAAATGAATGTTATTTTTATATTTTAACATTTTTGTTGTTTGAATAACTTGTGCATGTTGGTTTAGGTAAAAGTTGTTAGGTTTTGAAGTTTTCTGTGATTGTGTTATAGTTCAAATATGTGTAAGAGTTCTTAGTCTGTAGACAACACACCCTGTTGTACTACAATATATTGAAAAGAATTACATTTCTCGGAACTATATGTGGGCCCAGTCATTCCCATTATGGGTAGAGGGACTGTGTTTTTGAAGTTCTTTAATTTTGCTCCCAGTTTTCCTCCCATTTCTCAAAATTCACTGTTTAAATTAACTTGTAGCTTAAAATTGGCCCAATGTGACTGAATGTGGATGAGCAAATTGGTAAAAGTGTCCCAACAAAAGCATACAGTGACAAATGGGCGTAGAAAGACTTTCCATAGCAATAAATGATTGCAGCTACTGGGTTGCTCTCTTCATCTTGGACAGTTGCTGTGGAGAAATGTGCAAGATTTAAACACAACAAAATGTTTTCCATGATGACGTGCCTGCTGTTTTTATAAAGCTGGTAAGTAACTTCCCTCGACAGAGCTGGAGGTGTCCAAATCAATATATGTACAGTTTAACTGCTGCCTGCAACAATAAATGCTGATATAAGTACAGGTCCTATTTTTAGACTTTGTAGGAGAGATTGTGAAATATGAAAGATGTCATTGAAGTCATGAGCTAAAGGTTTTCAAAACATGCTCTGATATTCCCTCCAAAATGGATGCCATATGGATATTCACTTATTTAAAAATCATCTTTGCGTCATTTGCAGAAACAAAGAAGAATAAATAATGTGGTGCTGCAAACAATTAAAAAGCGTAGTGCTTGGTATTGAAATCAAAGTGGGTATAGAAGGCATTAAGTTCAACAGGGAGAGTAAATGTAGGTGAGGTTGGATTAAGATTTACTTTGCAGTCTGTTACCATCTCTAGACCCCAACAAAGTTTGCATAAATCAGCATAGCTGCCATATTCCATCAGAGTCCATCGTCACTGGTTGCATACGATCCTGGTGTGACACCTGTTCGACTCAAGATCATAAAGTACTGCAGTGAGTGATAGAGGTACAACAGAATATTACCAGCACACAACTTCTTTCTGTCTTTTTTGTGTGTGTATGAGTGCTTGTTGATTTTATATCATTTTTGTGTTCTGGAGAGACATGCAAGCAACATGTGGAACATGTAACATGTGGAAAGAAAAATGCAGTAACTGAATATCCACAAAAATGGGAGAACTTCCTCCATACAGACAATGATTTAAACTGAGAGACTGTGGATAGAAGTGCTAATGATTGTGGTATCATGTTTTTATATATTAAAGTATATAAGAAGTAAACAGTCTGCTATGTTCTCTTTTTTATCTCTTCATCCCTTTATAACATAAAACTATAATTTAAAGCAAACCTGTACTGACAATTGCCAGTGCATACTTGAAGCATCCTAGGCATTCTTTTCTCCTTTGAATAAGACATGCTTGTTAGGGGTACACCTCCCCTACAGTTCTCAGCAAAATCACAAATAAATAAATGTGACATGTATTTCCTTTGGTCATTTCATACACCTCACAGATTCCCCTCTGTGGAGATTACTGCAGAAGCCCAATTCATGTTGACAAACAAAGGCAACCAGGAATCAATTACTTGGAGCTGTTGTGCCTGTCTATCCGTGCATTGAGCTAAATAATTACAATTAATGCAATTAGGTAATGGTTTCAAGATTTACTCCAGTTCAGTCCAGATGTGACTTCACAGAAGGAGGAACACCGGCTCCCACTAATTTTACTTTCATCAGCTTTAACACAGTGATTGGTATAACCACATCAATTTCCAAAACTAAACTTCCTAATCAGCAGGAAGAACTGAAATAACTTTTCTTTTTTAAATCTTTATGAATGGAAGCTATGAGTAAAGGTGCGTAGGCTGGCAGGTTTAACAGCAATCATTGATTTGATGCTTACTGAAGTCAAATCCTAGTTAAGCTTCAAGCTCTCTCTGTCAAATTACTAAGTGGGATCACTTTAACTACAGAGAATATGTAATATGATAAAAAATGCCATTTTACTTTCTTCATAAAACAAAACTTACACTCACTGAACAAAAGAAAAGAATACTCCTAAGCTTGTACACTCCTCGTCAAATCCAGCTTTAATACCTTTGATTTTTAGGATCCATTAACCTGCTATATAAAGCTAACATGGATCAAGTGATGTACATCACCCCTTTACCCTTGGAACATTTTTAAACAATGTATCTATAGAAACATTGCATTGCTACAAGATACACTCATTTCAAAGCCTAACATGATGTGAGCCATTTTTATAATTTTTGTAAATGTTTTTATATATTTTCCCCTCTAGCTCAGAAAACAAATTTCTTAAAGATTTAAATATTTGTGGTTGCAGCAGGCACTATACAGTATGGAACAATTAAAATGTCAAAGAAAAGCCTGCTATTAAAATTAATGTTCCCCAGTATCAAAAAGATAACCAGAATAGAGTGAATCAATTAATAAGGAAAGCAAACTTCACAGTGTGGATTGCATCACCAACTAAAAGTGATTTGTCATTTCTTACCGTAGAGTATTGTAAGCATGGAGACTGGCATCACCAAAAAACCCAACAGCATATCAGCTATGGCAAGTGACATCAGGAAATAATTTGTCGCGTTCTGCAGTTTCTTCTCAAGTGACACAGCCATAATAACAAGGATGTTGCCTGCGATGGTCAAAATGATTATAATCACAGTAAGCAGGGCCGACCAGTTCTTCACTGAAAAGCATGGTGGTGCCAAGTTCTCAGCACATGACAGATTACAGTGTTTCTCAGCATCCATGGTCTTGTTGCAGAAACCGGAGGTATTCCCATACCCATAGGGCAGATCTGACATGAACACCTCCAAGGGCACAATGGACACTGTACTTGTGTTTGAGGGACTCCTCTCATCACCAAAGAAACTCATTTTCCAGGTTCTTCTGTCACACTTGCATTATGGTCTAATCAGTAGAAGCGGCTTTTAAAGAGCTTATGTATCATAGGATGACATGCTTGCAAACAATACCACTGTTTCTGCCAGCCTGTCATTGCCTTTGCAGTGATGACTTGTCTGAGTAGCCCCAGGAGAGTCATATATCCCATCAGAAAAACTCTTGTCGAAGAGTCAAAGGGTTAACCAAGTTAGTCCATTTTGCTGCTTCAGGTACACAGAATGAGCATTAGCACAGTTGAGAAGTGCTTACAACAGATCTGCCAGTGTGTCATTTTCTTGACCAGTGTTGTTTCCAGTCAGGTGTAGACACTCTGAGGGGGGAAATGCTCACAGCAGAGAGACCATAAAGTCACAGCTTGAGAAAGTACTTGCTGCTTTTGTACTATGGAGAAGCAATCTTCTTTTTCCACCAGCAAAATAATGCAGATTTAAAATCAAAAGACATGAAAAGAAAAGAAAAAACTCCACTCAGTATGTTTTTGTGCCTTTACAATAACCTCCTCTAATCCAGAAGGCACAGCTGCCATAGAAAATAAGCCTTGCACATGCACTGACTGTTTGCTAATATTCATTTGAATAGTTTTTAAGCTGTTTTTCCTAGTCAGAATGCTGTGATAGATAGATAGATAGATAGATAGATAGATAGATAGATAGATAGATAGATAGATAGATAGATAAAGACACTATATAAAGATAAAGATTTGTATTGGCACACAGATCAATAGATAATATAAGGCACTATATAAAGTAAAGACTGGCATTAGACACACAGATAAATAGACAGATAGATAATGTAAGGCACTATACAAAGTAAAGACTGGCATTAGATAGATAGATAGATAGATAGATAGATAGATAGATAGATAGATAG
>JANRMT010062832.1:5345947-5393182 GCA_026402145.1 Polypterus bichir lapradei | reverse complement strand
CTCTCTCTCTCTCTCTCTCTCTCTCTCTCTCTCTCTCTCTCTCTCTCCTGCACCGGTTTTCTCCTCCTGCTTCCTGCCTTCTCCTGCAACCTCCCGTTCTTTCCTATTCTCTTCTTTTTCCTCACGCTTCTATTTATGAAGAGGACATGGTAGTCGTGGCAATCAGCAGCTCCTGGGAACAATTACGGATGCGGACCGCTTCTCACCTATGCACTTAGGTGAGATACGCCCACATCACAAACTCCTCAGGAACTGCTTTGACCACACAGCACCACGCCCCCTCGCCGCGAGTGCGGTGATTATTTATTAAAACTGGCCTTTTTGACGGGAGCTGTGGTTCTGCTATACCACAGGAGGAAGCTGGGTTGAGAGAAGGTTTCAGTTTTGAGGGAGAGTCCCTCTTCATGATGCACCGAGAACAATGTATAGTACAGGGAGAGACTGAACACGTGCGGAAATTGTCGGCGAGTACAAACCGGAAGGGAAACGAAACAGAGCACAAAGAGTTCATAGCGTATGCACAGGGAGAGACTGAACACATGCGGAAATCATCAGCGCATACGAACCGGAAGGGAAACTGGCTTGTTCGTCACCCGAGTGTGTAGTAGTGAACAGATGCAAAAGTTTGGCGAACTTTTTGGTTATAACCCGATTTGAACGTGTTCAGAGACATTCGTGACCCGAGGTTCCACTGTAGTGTGTTTGACAGTAATGCTTTAAGGAATTTTGGAGAAGTTACCTGAATAGGACTTACAAGC
The DNA here is from genome assembly GCA_026402145.1 of Polypterus bichir lapradei. Classification (NCBI taxonomy): domain Eukaryota; kingdom Metazoa; phylum Chordata; class Cladistia; order Polypteriformes; family Polypteridae; genus Polypterus; species Polypterus bichir. Next base: position 5,392,424 of record JANRMT010062832.1, on the reverse strand, counting down.
TTGTTTAAACACTAAACACTAAATAAAATTATTACAGCTTAATGTTTCGTAATAAAAATTGGTCTTTTCTTTATGACAATTGTATTTCTCACATTGTAGAACACGCATTAGTGATGACCAAACATTTCCGAGTTAGCTTTGCTGTGAGTTCCCCAAAACCGCCAATCTGGGCGAACTGCATTAAAGTCAAAGGGGAAGGACTAACTGAACTAAATTTGACTAGATTATAATATTGCAATCATCTAGGGAAACATCTATTAACAACACTGCAGCAATTATTGTGGCCAAAATGGTGACCTGATCTGTGCGGCAGTAGTGCCAACCACTACACCACTGTGCCTTCAGGAGATCAAAGAAGAAAGGACGTAGTCAGAGACGTGCAAACATATATTTCATCAAAATAAAGCAGAAATACTCAAATCATAGTCAAACGTCAGAAAAAATATGTAGGTCTTTGAAAGGCAGAAAATTCAAAGTGGCGTGTTCTTGATTGAAACCGCTGGCTCATTCTGTTTTTTGAAGTCGAGCTGAGGGCTCTCCAACATGTCTGTGCTGATGCTTTGCACTTTTTATTTTATCAAACTGATAAAACATCTTATAAACATTAACAAATTCTTTTGTTATTATTATTTCACCAGTAACGGTGCACTGCAGTGATAACATGCAATGAATACACTTGACTTGAGCATTTATAGTTTTCATGCTCTTTGTACGTTTAGCATTTGTTTGCTCAGAGGTTGATGCGCTTGCTGCTTCCTGAGCAGCTCTTCTTTTCTCCACCCTACTGGCATGCTTCTTCTCTTCTTTCGTCAGCATCTTTTTGTGTTAAAACTGATTAAGTCAGTTTTTCTGTTGCAATTACTTAGTATGTTTTCTTTCATTTTTCACTTAAGCAGGCACTTAAGTCTTCAATCTGCCTAAAGAATGATTTAAGATATGAAGAGGGAGGGGAAGTGACGCCAAAGGTGGTAGGAATGAGAACGGCGCCCATACTCATGTGCCGCACAGCCGCCTTGCTAGCCTCTGCCGAGAGTTGATTCTACAATAAAATAAAATAAAAATAAAAAGCAGAATAACCTTGGAGGTGGATCATCATCCCGAAAGCGGATAGTAGACATCATGTAGTATACGTGTACCAAATTTCAGGTCAATAGTTCAAATGATTTGTTAGCTACAGGTGATTTAAAATCCTGGACAGACAAATGGACAGCCACGGTAGCATATTATATAAGATAGAGTCTCCTCGGTTGGAGGGGGGTTGTCAGGCTCCTGGAAGTTTGTTTTCACTCTCGCTGTGTCATGTGGCTAATTATTATGTATGCATAGGGCACGCTCCTCCTTCTCTTATATTGACATGGAACTTGAAGATCGACCTGAACATTTGGCTACAAGCACAGATAACTTGTCCCACAGAGTCTGTAATGCAAATGATCAGAATTATATACCTGGGGGACAGTCACATCAATGTTGGCTGTTACAGTTCCAGAGAACATCGCACTGGCCTTGCAAAGCATTATGCATTATTGGTATTAAAAAAAATTCTCCTAAACCGGCCAAATTACCAGTAAATAATTCGACGAACAAAGGCGAATGTGAACGCAGCAAATTCACTGTGAATTATGCTTTGGCGAAATTCACTGCAACATTAGTGGCTATTCAGTTGAGTTTATGGTGACTAAAGTGAAGGGAATGTTATAAGAGGTTTTGGAAAATGCTGCAGTGTTACCTCTTTGTCTGTTTCCAGCAGAGTCCATATGCCATCAACTTTAAGAAAGAACAATAAATGAGACTCCACCCACCTCTCTTTCCCTGCCCTCGCCCACCTGTCTGTGCCTACTGTTTTCTTGTGCAATGATCACATGTCAGTATTGACCTGTGAAACACTTCAGTGTAATAGTCATTGCTTGTAATGTGCTTGCATACCAACCACCTCTTGATTTAACTCACTTTTTGTTTTGTGTTTCTTTTAAAACACGAATTGAAACAAAAACAATTCAAAACATAAGCAAAACAGGAAAAGCATATTTGTAATAGAGTTTATATACAAACATTGTTTCACATACAGTATTTATTCATGCATAATCAAGGATTGCATGCTAATAAAAGGTGTTAGGTAAAAGTTACATTGAAAACTTGAAATGTGCCCAGGTTTAGCATTGTGCCATCACTACTGCGTACCTAACAGTGCAGACAGAGAATGACAAGAGATTTTGAGTCTCTCTGAATATGTGCTAGATCTGTCCAGGGAAATGTTGCTATTATTTTTTTATTTGCTTATTTTCTTTTGATAATTCAGCATAAGCCATCAAATGCTGAGTTATATCCTTCTCACTTTGAAAATAAAGAGTAGTATTTCAATTTCCATGCCTTCATTACTTATCAGATAGCTTGAACCTCAACTGTACATATCCATCATATTTTTAGAGGATCTCATTTTGTTTATAATGGAAAAAATGGCACAATTGCTAAAAATATGATGATAGTGAAAATGTGAAAACTGTATGACTCAAATAAAAATAGCTTTGTTTATTGTTCTTTTAATAAGAGGTTAAATGTTTTGTAACATATTTAATGGTTGGCTAGCCATCTTAGGTTTGATAGTCTTCAATTTACATTTCCTTGGAATTTATGTCTTCACATTTGTATTAAGTCTCAAGGTTAAAAAAACACAAAACAATATCTAAAAAGCTATTAGTGATGTAGTCTTGTAGCAAGGTCTCAGGGACAGTCTTGTAGCATTAAATATGTCCTCTTAGACATCTACTGCGTTTGTACTTTCTACCTAACAAAGTAAATAAACTTGAAATAGGTTTTGTTTATTAAAACAAATGATTATTTTTGGATGTGTTTCACACATGTATATCATCATTTGGGCACTCTACCTGATTCTTCACTTTCACCCTGCAGCTCTGTTTTGTTACTATAGGCTCCTAGGGTGACCATATTTCCCTTTACACTCTTTTTTATGTAAACCTATATAATACTTCTGTGATTACCTACATATGTTTACTACCAGATAGCTGTCTGTCCACCATGCTGTTTGCATAGGACCTGGCAGCATTGCCTATCTGAATATGGCCATTGAGGCAGATGGAAAATAAAAGGGAGAGACCCTACAGCTTTCAGCCTCCTCTTATTGTGGCTCTAGACACCAATAAGACAGCTCAAGCACAACCTTCTGCTCCAGTTCAGCTTTGTCAGTATTTCCTGCCATTTTAAGGGATGCATAAGTGTAGTTTCAAACAAACAAGAAAGAAAGGATATACAGGTAATAAAGTTATAAACTGGCCGAGATGGTGCTCTTCTTTTCAATCAGACTCTGGGGCTAGCAACAACTGGTTTATCCAGCTGTCTTGCAATTTAAAATTAGATAGTTAGAAAATTGTTTAAACATTTATATTGTTATACCTTAATAAAAAAAGTATGAATTAGTGTCATCTTCTTCTTTTGGCTGCACCCGTTAGGGCTTGCCGCAGCGGATCATCTTTTCCATATCTTCCTGTCTTCTGCATCTTGCCCTGTCATACCCATTACCTGCATGTCCTCTCTCACCACATCAATAAACCTTCTCTTAGGCCTTCCTCCTTTCCTCTTGCTCTATCTTTAAGATCATTTTCCCAATATACCCAGCATCTTTCCCCTGCACATGTCCAAGCCAACACAATCTCACCTCTTTGACTTTGTTTCCAAACCGTCCAACCTGAGCTAACCCTCTAATGTACTCATTTCTAATCCTGTCCATCCTCATCACACCCAGTGCAAATCTTAGCATCTTTAACTCTGCCACCTCCAGCTCTGTCTCCTGTTTTCTTGTCAGTGCCGCCGTCTCCAACCCATATAACAAAGCTGGTGTCACTACCGTCCTGTTGACCTTCCCTTTCACTCTTGCTGGTACCCATCTTTCATAACATACTCCTGACACTCTTCTCCACCCATTCCACCCTGCCTGAACCCTTTTTTTCACCTCTCTTCCACAATCCCCATTACTGTGTACTGTTGATCCCAAGTATTGGAACTCCTCCACCTTTGCCAATTCTACTCCCTGCATCCTCACCATTCCACTGACTTTCCTCTCATTCACACACATGTATTCTGTCCTGTTCCTACTGACCTTCATTCCTCTCCTCTCTAGAGCATATCTCCACTTCTCCAGGGTCTCCACAACCTGCTCCCTACTCTCTCTACAGATCACAATGTCATCAGTAAACATCATAGTCCAAGGGAAATTGAATGAATTGATGTTAGACATAATAATTCAGTTTGTTCATAAGAAATGCAATAATTTACTTTACGAGGTAGATGTACATAATTAACAAGAATAGTTGCATCACATATTTGAAATAAAAAAAAATAAAATCTGGACAAAGTATTCTTAAGTAATTCCTTTGAGCACAAAACTTATAATCAACCTATATGCTAAATTTTATTTTTTGTGACAAACTTTGTGTATCTTTCTCAGGCTTCAAGTTCCATGAGTTAGTTAGCTTGCCATGAGCGCCCATAGACCTAGTTCCAAAACTTGGTCCTCTTTATTTGTGTTCTGGAAAAGTTTGATTACGAGACTGAAATTATGTATTGCTCTTTGTATGGCCCTTCCTCTAAGACAGGAAGGACAAAACACCCTGAGCAACATGACTCTAAGCATGTTTGAGACAAAGGAAGCATCTGCAGTCCTAGGAGGGGTAGGTGAAGTATGAAAGTGCACCACAAAAAAAATTATTACCATTATTTATCTATCCATCATCTCAAACCATTTTCTTGTTTTTGTGGTGACAAACAAACAAATACACACATACTGTTACAGTTTTATTTATATGACAGTTGCTTGAGTATAATAGCATTTGACATCCATCCTTCTATTCATTTTCTTATTGAACGTTTTAATGTTCAGTGCTGCTTCTTAAGGTTATAAAAGTCAAAGTTTCACATTCCACGATATTTTAACAATAGAATTAGACTATGGTACTCAAATATATATTGCTTTCAATGTTGCCATAATTTCAAGAACTTACAAAAACAACTTCAGTTTACATGCATGAACCCATTTCAGGGCCTAACCCCAGAAGATACATATGTCCACTGTAAGGCACAGTTCAGTGCTGGTCGAAGCCAACTTGGAGTCTTAAGCGGGGTTGACGTACTTTGCCCCTCATTGTCTATTGTGGGTAGTCGGTATTATTAGACTTCAAATACCTGGGGATCTGGAATATGTGCCCTTTTTAATGATACACATGGTGTTCCATAGTGCTTATATTGCAGACTTTAAGGAGTGCACAGGCCTTGGAGTACAGAGCCATTCATAAACAACATCCAGTGGGTAATGATGACCGGAGGATGGCCTCCTCAGGTTCACTTTAATTAACGTTGCCCATTCATTATCTATCTTAGTTTGACTAGCTTAGTCCCCTCTGTGTTCGCAATTCAGATGCTTTAGAAACACAAATGGCTGTGCTTTATGTATACAGTGATCCCTCCTCGATTGCGGGGGTTGCGTTCCAGAACCACCCGCAAAAGGTGAAAATCTGTGAAGTAAAAGCCATACGTTTATATTGTTATTTTTATATTGTCATGCTTGGGACACAGATTGGCACAGAAACACAGGAGGTTGTAGAGACAGGGACTTTAAAACACTTCAAACAAACATGTCTCTTTTTCAAAAGTTTAAACTCTGCTTTATGACAAGACAGAGGTGACAGTTCCGTCTCACAATTAAAAGAATGCAAACATATCTTTCTCTTCAAAGGAGTGTGCATCAGGAGCAGAGAATGTCAGAGAGAGAGAGACAGAGAGAGAAAAGCAAACAATCAAAAATCAATAGGTGCTTTTAAGTATGTGAAGCACCGCCCGACAAAGCAGCCACTGGAAGGGAGCAATGTGAAGGTAGTCTTTCAGCATTTTTTAGAGGAGCGTCTGTATCCTCTAGGCAAACAGCCTCTGTGCAAACAGCCCCTTTGCTCACACCCCATCCATCAGGAGCAGAGAATGTCAGAGAGAGAGAGAAAAGCAAACAATCAAAAATCAATAGGTGCTGTTAGAGCTTTTAAGTATGCAAAGCCACCGCATGGGAAGTATATCATATATCATTGAGGAGTTTTATTTAATACATAATACGTGCTCTGATTGGGTAGTTTCTCAGCCATCCGCCAATAGCGTACCTTGTATGAAATCAACTGGGCAAACCAACTGAGGAAGCATGTATCATAAATTAAAAGGCCCATTGTCCGCAGAAACCAGCTAAAAATCCGTGATATATAAATATATATGCTTACATATAAAATCCGCGATGGAGTGAAGCTGCGAAAGTCGAAGCGTGATATAGCGAGGGATCACTATATACCCCAGATATTATTATTATACTTCTATGATCTTTGGGGCTCCCCTTATCTTTCATAAATACTGCTCCATTTATGACAGATGGTGACGCCCTAGGCTGCCACCTATTTCACCTAATGGATTGACCAGCTCTGGCACAGTCACATACATTGCCACACTGATCCAATTTAGTGTCTGCAATTTTGGAATGCAATACAGAATGTGCAAACTCCTCAAAGACTTTGACCAGGCTCTGATTTAAACCAATCTCCTGGTGCTGTGATGCAGTCCTAAGTATGGTGCCACTACGTAGCCCTTAACCTCCTTAGCATTAGACCCGAGCATCACTTGGGCTATGAAAACAGTGTTAAAAGCTTTAGTCCCGAGAGCCACTCTGGCAAATATATAGACATGTCTCATATAAATGTTAGACCTTAGGATTGTTCAGTCTATAAAAGTGCTAACAGAGTTACAGTAGTTCTGAGCGTTACTTGGGCAACAGTATAGTGTATTGTGGAAGCGTCAGGCCTGAGTGTTACCCGGCAACAGTGTAGATGCATCTTCTCCTAGCCTCATAATGGTGTCTCGTAAGAAATGTTTTTCAAAAGCCCAGGTGTTGCACACTCTTGAGAGTGATATGAACAGTAATGTTGAGGAGTCTCTCATCAGCAATGATGACGAAGTATGTCTGTCTTCAGACAGCAGAAATTGGAACGGAGAGTGCAACTGAAAGTAATTCTGATGAATCCGAAAGTGACATTCACGCTTGGGTTTCTGTTAATCCTGCTTCAAATAAAGTAGCATCACCTTGTTTTAATTTTGAATACGATTGAACGTTGAAAGCCAAGATCCACTTACTTATTTGAATTTATTTTTTCATGATGATGTTGTGATCAAAAAAATTGTTGAGACGAACCGTTATGCTGAACAGTGTCTGTAAATGACCGTACACCTAAGTAGTTTTCCCGTTCAAAGTTATACTACATAAGACATATTCTGACAGTATATACGCTATTAGCATCATTCTTATTTTTTCATATTTTTATTATTGTTATTAATTCTTATTATCATTTGTATCATTATTATACTTTTACAATTCTGACTTTTTACTTATGGTGTTTTACACTAGAAAGATGAGATTTAATAAAAATGTCATTTTTCAAGCCAAAAATGCATGCTTTTTACATTTTTTTGAGGACAAATGCAACACTAAGGAGGTTAAAAATTATTAATTAAATAAACACAATTTGCTCTTCATAAAAAATTGCTATTTTTTGACTTAAATGCATTTTATTAACAGCACAATAATATACTCTATATATTTGGGAGGCTATAGATTAAAAAAAAATAAAAAAACAAGGCTGTTTCATATGGTATGATTAAACTTACTTTTAAGAAGCTATCCTTAATTATTCAAAGAATGCTCACTGGGCAACAAAATGAAGTACACCATATACACAAATCTATGAAGACACTTTTTAACTTAGTGTAATATTGCCTCTACACTTTAATCAAATTAAATATGTTAAGATGTTGCTACACTTGCTCCTTCTGTTAATATATGGTGATAAAATATGAATAAGCAGCATATGAAGTGTTATCTTCATGAAGGAGGATGACTTATTTAAATTTAACATTATAGCAGTCTAGTTATTGTGCCTTGTAACATTTGCATGTTGTGTCATTTTCCATGTAAGCATAACAGTCGCAGTCACTCTTTGATCATTTTCATAGAAATGTCACTTGCGCTGGGATTTTTAATGTAACTTGTAATTTTTTTTGTTCTGTTACACCTCTGCCAGCTAAGTACTTAGTGTACATGCTAATGACAGACCTACCTTCATTATTATATGCATATTAGTTTGTCATCTCTGAATTAACCAACATGAATGTGGTCATATGTTTGAGTGTACCTTTCAATGGACTGGCACATTATTCCAGGTTGGTTCCTGCCATGTGATGAGAGATTTTTGATGAGAAAATATACAACAGTGCTGTTTTACCTAGTTTTTAAAACTAAGGTGAGTTTGGCAAAGAGAATGGGCTTAAGGTGTTATTGCTGGGTAGATATATCCTATAGATAAGGGCATGAGGTATAAACAAGTACCTATGTTTACCTAGTCAAGTGTAAGATGAATATCAGCTCACTTATGGATGCTAGGGTGCTCAGGAAAGCTAGCATAGGGAGACTCCATGGGAAAATTAGGTTAGACACTGTCACAATGGAATAAAAGATGAGAAAAATTCTGTACTTAAGTACAGTATATATGTTTCATGATGTGTACATGTGTCTCACTTTATTAATTCTTTGATGCATATATACTAAGAATGGCATTTGCATTAAATAATTATACTAACAAAAATTTGTGCTATGTAGTCTATTGGTATTTACTGTCTCTTCTGTTATATTTATGGGTAGTCCTTCTTCACCATGTATTACATGTCTTTTTATAGTAACAGATATACTGTATGTCCTTTTATACTGGTGGTTTATCCTTGACTGTTATTATTATGCTGAGTTATCATTTTGTGTAGCAAAAATGGGTCTACTTTGAAAGAACTTCTACCTTAAAAATGATTTCAGAATGATACCTTGATTGTGGTTATCTTTTTCATGTGTCATTGATGGATGTGTGGAGTTAAAAAAAAAAGAAAGACTAAGAAATGAGACAATCAGAGGTACAACAAAACTGGTAGCAATATCTAAGAAAGCACAAGAAAGTACATTGAAGTGGTATGGACATATGATGAGAGACAATGAATATGAGGGCAAAAAAAAGTGATGGGAATGGAAGTACAGGGGAAGAGAAAGCAAGAGAGACCAAAGCAGAGGTGGAATGATGAGTAAAGGAAGGTGCAGGGTCGACTTGTTTGGAGAAGGTTGGTCAAGCAGAGTGAACTGACATAAAAGTGGGAAAAGATGAAGAGGAAGAAGAAGACCAAGATGGAAACCAACAAGGGTCTCATCAGTAAGAATTAAAATTAATCCCCTTTAAAAAATGATTTAATGCTGAACTTCTAATGACAAAGCACCACCACCTCATGACACTAAGGGATTTAGACAATGGAGGGATGGATTTTCTTATTATAAATGGTGTTGCTTTAGGTTGGTTTGGTTAAAAATTTCCTTGGCTTTCAACATTAAGTCAACACTAAAGACAGCCAGCATAGTATTTTTTACATTTGATATTTGTGAAATTATTGTTTGTTAACTTTCATGTGTTTTGTTCCTCTTGTATTTCCATTACTTAATGTTATTTGACTTGTAGGAAATAAAATATACTAAAAATAAACTGACATTTTTCTTGGTGGATCCTAAGTATCATAAATGGCTGTAATAATTAACATTTTGCAGTGGCAGTTAAATGAGGGTGATCCAAAAATATTTATGAAATCTTAGAAACATATTAACCTTGAAAAGAAGAAGTATAATTTTTGACACGCATGAAACTGGGTCAGATCTCATACACCAACAGCACTTTTAATGAAGGCAATATTTACAAAGATTTTATTTTTGCTGAGCCTTAAAGCTAACAGATGTCCAAGCCTACTGCCACAAACATCATAATTCTGTGTATTATAATACAAACAAATCTGCTGGTTAAATTCTTTCTTGGTGATTTCCAGTTAAGTTATAAGAAACTAAGTTGCTTTGCTTCTTAATATAAAACAGGGCCAGCTACCAGAACAAATGCGTGTGTATATATATATATATATAGTAAGGTTTCTAAACTGTATTGGGACTCCCCCTAATGGGATGACACACTGAAAAACATCCCGCAGCACAGTCACCGCGACTGTGGAAGACGAATTCTCCATTGCAGCGGCTCGCCATGAAAGCAAATCCAAGTCAACCGCAGTCACACTATAAGCTCCTATCGTCAATAGGTGATGCAAGGAACATTATAAATGCAAGAAACAGTAATACTTGGCCACCCTGCTTGATTGCTACGTCTGTGAATAGGGGAGTGGTAGATCCCGCTACAATAAATAACCATGCTGTTCCTGTTTCAAGCTGTATAAAGCTGGCTTTGCTAAAGTACTGAGACTCAACCTCATGTTTTGGGGTGCAAGACAGGGACTCACACCTCACATGCCACCAGAAGTGGGGTCATTGCACCGATGGATCCCCAAGAAGTATGGCAACACCCAGAGCAAGATGAGGCTCCGGTGGCCGCACCTGCCTTGGTGTGGCCACGAGATGTGCTGCAGAAGATGGCTCACTCAGAAAACCCTGAGTGTTTTCTATTCTGTTTTGAACGTATGGCAACATTGATGCACTGGGACAGGGGAGCCTGGGTGACTATTTTGGCCACGTTTTTAACTAGAGAAGCCCTCCAAGCCATACAGAATTTCCCTCCCGAAAGGCTTGATGATTATGACTACCTGAAGCAACAGATCGTCCTCTGCATGGCTGTGAGCCCAATGGTCAAGGGGTACCAGTTTCAGCTGTAGCATATTGATCCGGATTGCCCTGTACGAGGACAGATTCAGGGCTTAGTGGACCTTATTTCTGGGATAGGCAAGAGCCTCTGGGATGAAATGCTATGGATCTGACCCACACAGTAGAGGGTGCACAAGTCACCTGGAAACAATGGGGTTACCCAAGGTTGACCCCGATTTCATTCCAGCCAGCACAGACCTTCAGATTCACCAGTGCCATAGGTAGAAGACACTAGAGTGTGAACACAATAGTGTGGACTAAACGCAGCTGCTTTTGCTGTGATCAACTGGGACATCTGGCTTTTGAGTGTTACCTCCCACCTGGACAAACAATGGCTATCAGTCTGGCCCAGGTATGCGGCTCGCAAGTTTCCCCAAAGATGTTAGAAGAGGACAATTTTAAGGTCTTTATTACATTTGCTGGATGGAAATTCTGGGCACTGTTGGACTCTGGGAGCAACCTCTGCGTAGTCCACCATGTCTTTCTCCGGAAGACCCATTATAAGAACACAGGCAAAGTAAACATACGCTGCATCCATTGGGACATTAAAACATACAAGACTATATTACACCCTCTGAAATTTAAAGGGAAGAACTTTAAGGTTTGGACTGACACATCAGACACCTCACCCTGGTCACTCCTAATACGAAAAAGGAATGCCCTCTTCCCATGGGTCTTGGCCACCTACAGAGCGCCTTCCATAGTAGTGGCTAGAGAGGAGCTCGCCACATACAATGTCAGTCAAGGAAATGGGTTTGAAATTTAACCGGATTTTGGCGATTCCTCAATTGAAGACCCAGGAGAGCTGGCAAACTTTTCCGCACCATTGCACGCACTAACAGCCTCCACAGACTGGGCACTCAATATGGACCTGGACAAAAACATAATAGCAGTGAGAGGTGACTGTGATGATGCATCAGACTTGGTAGCAGTCAGAGGTGAGTGCGATTCTGCATCAGAAACGAAGGAAGCAAAGACTGCCATCCAGGCAGACTTTGCTCACGTACAACGAGCTGATAACAATTTGGATTTTGCGTTCAGACAAGCCCACATTTTTTACTTATGGATGGTTTTCTGTATCGGGTGATTTCTGATTGCATGGGTGATGGACGTATCAAGCAATTGGTAGTACCAAGTGAGCATAGGAACAAGGTTTTAAAAATTGCTCACAGTCACATTTTGGGGGTCACCTCAGCGTGGAAATGACAAAAGACCGCATTTCGAAACACTTTTATTGGGTGAATATTGGCTGGGATGTGGAATGATTTTGTAAAGCCTGTCCCGACTGTCAAATAGTTTCTGCTCACAGACCCACCAGGGCACCCCTTGTTGGCCCGCTTCCCAAGAGTAAAAGTGGCTTTCAGTATATGCTAGTGTTAATCGATTATGCCACAAAATACCCAGAAGTAGCAGTGCTGCGATGGGCGGAAGCCCAGACTATTGCAAAAGCACTCTCGGATATGTTCACACATATTGGTATCCCTCGCGAGATTCTCACTGATCAAGGCACCCCCTTTATGTCTGACATCATGAAGCAGCTATGCGAAAGTTTTGGAATTAAGCAGTTACAATCCATGGTGTATCACGTGCAGACGAATGGACTGACTGAACGATTTAATCAAATCCTAAAACAGGTGATTCGGCGGGTAGCCATTGACGATCCAACTTCCTGGGATACAGTTGTACCTTTCCTTCTGTTTGCTCTCCGTGAAGCCCCAGAAGTGTCCATTGGGATGAACCCCTTTGAACTATTATTTGGCCGGCAACCGCTCGGGGTATTGGATGTTTTTCAGGAAGAATGGATGGGGACTTGCAAGACAACCCCTGGGGTGAATAGGAGGCACAAAAACATAATTATGACAAGACGAGTAAACTCCGCGAGTTTAAGAAGGGGGATCATATGCTGGTGTTGATCCCGTCCGATCCACATAACTTTCTAGCCAAATGGCAAGGGGCAACAGTGATAGAAGCGCATATGTCTCCAGTGAATTACAAAGTCAGAATTCCTGGACGGCGGGAACCCTTACAAATTTTGCATATTAACCTTTTAAAGGAGTGGCACGACCATCACAAAGTCCTGCTCATGGCCACAGTGGGCCCCCAGACTGAGGTCGCTATTGGGGATGATTTTACTGACACCCAGAAACTGGAATTGCTATCGCTGATCAAGGATTAAGTGATGATTACAGAACACAAGATTGTCATTCCACCTGGTGTTACTATACAGGTTCCACTGTATCGCCTACCAGAGCATAATTAAAGTAGTAAAAACAAGATGAAAAATGGAGAAATATTTCCAATATCCATGGGCAAGATGCCAGTGTAGTCACACCCACACCAAAATAAACAATAAAAGTAATGAAGATGTTAAAGTATGTTGTAACTTAGTAAATTTCATAAATTGTATTATCATTTTTACTTAGGCCAATAATAAATTTTCTTAACTTTGACCAGTCCTAATATGCAGGTAGTCATCAAAGTACAATTGCTGCATAAATACACAATCTGTAACATATTAAAGCATTTTCATAAAATGGAAAGGCAGTAAGTTAGCTCACAGTTTTTAATTATTTGGAACAAGGACATTTTTTCTGTAATTGGCTAGTTCTACCCTTACTTACTTGAAAAGTTATTAATAGTGTGATAAACAGAGCTAATGTAAATGAAGTGCCCTTTTCACAACCACAATTAAATATTTTTGCTTTGCTATAGTCAAAAGCCATTGCTTGAAACAGTGTGGCAAGCCTACTGCTTGCATTGTGTGACAATTGACCTGTGTTATATAAAGTGCCATACTTGAGTAAAAGTAGAGACACCTTAGTGAAAAGTTATTCAAGTAAAAGTAAAATGTGTCCATGAGAAAACTATTCAAGTAGAAGTTTTAAAGTATCTGATATTAACTGTACCCAAGGACAACTACATTTAGAGTCTCTCCCTATCTTATATCAATCCATCCATTTTTGAAATCTGCTGATTCAGAGCAAGATTGTGGAGATCCTGGAAACTAACCCAGCAAGCATCAGGTACAAGGCATGAAAAATCCCTGAACAGGACACCAGCCAATCGCAGGCTGAATACACACACAAACACATAAGGGGTCACTTTAACATCACAAATCAACCTAACCTGCATGTGTTTGAACTGTAGGAGGAAACTGCAGCACCCACAGGAAACCCACAGGAAAACATGCAAATGTCCATACAGGGAGCAACTGGAACTTTAACCCTGGTCTTTTGGTTGCCAGGCAGCAGCTCTATGACTCCACCACTATTCCATCAACATTTTTTCAAAATGAACTTCTTATAAATTTAAAATAACTCAGACTACGTTTGTTTTGCATATTATTTGTATTACAGTCACTAAAGTATGAGCCAAGTAACTGCAACCTGAAGCAGTGACATTCAGTGTGAGCTGACATCTTTTTGATTGTATCCAGGGGAATAGGCGCTTATAGGAGAGGCATTTCACCTGCTTTAGGAAGATGCTAATTCCTTAAAGACCCTTCATAAAATGAATTTTTGTTACACAAAAACATCTAATTACAACTGATTTAAATGGGAACCATATTAAAGCATTACTTGTCCCCATAATGACCCCACTTTTTGTGAAAATAGTATTTAATAGCATTGAACTATATTAATATTGACTGAATTATTGAAATACTAACATGAGTCATCAAAACAAATGCTAATATTCATCTACTATATAATAAAACTCTACTGTCTGTGTGTGTGTGTGTGTGTGTGTGTGCGTGTGTGTGTTTGTCCAGTCCCTCCAAGCAATATGATTGGTCAGTTTGCCTTTGGTGATGTAACCAAAAGAGGAAATGATGGGTAAAAGAGGTTGAGACCCACAAGAAGTAGTAAAAGACATAGGAATCACACCGAGAGTCGCCTTTAAAGTTGAGAAGTATTTGCAAGAACACAAATTATGTTTTTCCAGCAAATAATGGGGGCCCATTTACCATTGGTGGTAGTCAAAAAGTGGACTGAAGAAGAGCGAGGTGCCTCAAAATGAGTCTGAGATGCAGGCTTTACAGTAAAATGGCAGGTTCAGACAGACAAAGATACCAAGGAAAGGCATATAAGGAATGCTGAAGGTGCATGTAGAACAAGAGAAATAATATATTTTAAAGTGTACTGTATTACTTGTTTTTGACAGATAACATATTTAGTGTTTAATAAGGTGTTTTTTCTAGAAATTGTCATTTCGAGTTTCACATTCAAAGCAATGGCCTTTCATTTTTTTGGGGAGGCTTTTCCAACTAGTTCATGATCTGTTTTGGAACTGAGATACTGAGGATGATGTAAGAAAATATGTGAGTAACAGACATGACAAGATGAGGAAACCAAAGCACAAATGCACTTCACTGCAGCCTGTGGTACTAGCTGAACCCCATTTAGCAGGCTGCTGTGAGGACAGTTTCTAAAGGCATCAACATTAGTGGAGGAAATAGCAGACTGGGACTGCATGTCACCAACATCCTGACTCTACCTAAACATCTAACCACACCCTATTCTCCAGACTGCAACAAGATATACTTGGAATGATTGTGTGGATGTTCAGGTGTTAGCACTAGCATTGCACATTTGAAAATTGTCCCAGATTCTTCATATATGGGAATTTTCCCAAGCCTGTATTTCAGACAGTTGCCTGAGTAAAGCATTGTATGTTTTTGTGTACTCCATGTGCTTTGTGGTTTAACACTTAAGTAATAAATACATCCAGCAAAATGTAAGTAAAAGTAGTCATTTGTGTTTGGAAATTTTGTGAAATGAAAGTAAAAGCAGACAGAAAATTTTATATTCAAGCAAAGTAGAGATATTTTCAAAATATATTCAAGTACAGTAATAAAGTATTTCTACTTTATTACTATACAACACTGCAACTGACACACTGCCCCACACAACATTTTACCACAAACTTTGAACAAGATATTTGCTTAATATTTATTTTGTTGCATATTATTGTCTTTGATTAAAATATACTTGTGTATTTGTTTTAGAGTATACACAAAAACCTCACCTTGATTAATTCAGTGAATTAACTCTTTTACTGAAAAAAAACATGGGTGCCTATGAGTAGGCAGCTGAAAATAAAATATAGTTGTCTTCCTTTTTAATGGGCAACTGTAATGAAGTATTTGGCCACATACTGAATACTAGCATTTACAATTAAAACTATTGTCTTCTTTGTAGCACAGTTGTAAGTAGGAAGCTAGTATATTTTTTAATTAACTTTTTAAATTATTTATCTCTTAATGTGCACCTTTAACTGTGCTGTAATGCTGGCTTCAAAATAACTGGAACTAAAGTAGCGGAACATTTTTTCAATACCTTAAGGCAGACATTTTCTCTTTGTTTATGTCTTGTGGCTTAGACATTAAGTCACAAGCATCTACAGTTAGAGACGTCAAGACTATTGCTTTACTTATTTGTGCACATTTTGAGTGTTAACTCTTATTCCAAGATTCTGCAAGCATAGAGATAATATGGCTTGTCAAGACTGTTTAACAACTGTCCTGTTCCTCTAGAACAAATGTCATGGTGAAAATACATATTATCCTTCATTCTGCTGTTCTTGACACATAGTTTTTTATACACAGTTCTAAATGTTCAAGTAAGAATCACTGTTAAAAATAGTTTAAGAATATTTAATATGTACAGTACTGTAGTTCAATATGCACAAAACTGGTTTTAAAAAGGTAGGCTGGGACTAGTCTGGTAATATGTTCTACTGTTCCCCATGTTAACATGTCTCTTGGTTGATGTTGAGAGCATGCTCTGATACAACTCATTGTCGCACCCACAGCATGACAAACTACTCAGAATGGGACCCGAGTGCAACCATGCAACAGGTGACACTTCAGCACCACACTGGAACAGTGTGAGGTTTTTTACAGTGGCTGGAGTGCCAATCCTGGCTCCAACTCCCAAGTTTTCCCTGCAAGTTGGAGGACCTGCTTGCTGAGCTGGATGCAAGTTAACACCATACCCAGGACAGAACAACTGCAGGTTAAGGGCCTTACTCAAGCCAGTAAAAATATTTTCTAATTCTTCAACCAAACTGAGAGTGAAGCCAGCTTCTTCCACAATTTTGGTTTTATAACTTGTTTGTGAAGGAGCTTTGTCAGGATATATACTATAGAAAAGAACCACCAAGCATTAAACAAAGGTGGAGGACCATTTTAAATTGCCACTTTGATCCTTGAGGAGTCAGAAACCCCTATAAAAGATGGGTTTGAGAATCCAGGCAGGAAAGGTCTGGTGTCATCTGCAGGACCGTGTCACAAAGGCTGCTGAGGGAAGAGATATAATAGTCAGATGTTGCATAAAAGTGTTCAGAAATTAAGTAGGTCTTCCAAGAGGATAATGGGATTGTGTGCTAGTAGAGTAACCCCATTCAAGAAACATTAATCAGCATGGTACAGGTATTGTGGGAATGGTTAAGACATAAATAAGTAGTTTAGGGTATTGCAGTGGTCACTGTATAGGAAGTATTGATTTGGGAATGATTCCATAATTGGAGTTCAAGTTAAAAGAGTATATTTTAAAATTGTTAAAAATTAACAATATATGAAGTAGAAAGTAAAATGTGAGCAAAAGATTGTGAATTTGCTAAGAAATAATAAAGAGAGAAATGGAACAAAAACAAGAAGAACTTTGCTGACTGGGCTCAGTTTACTTTCAGTCAGTTCAGAGAATATCTTGGGGATTTATGATTTCTTTCATTTGTATAAGCAGAAACTAAAAGGAAAGGGAAACAAAAAGGAAAGGAATTGTAAGGAAATGAATTTGATAAAGGTGGTAAGCCAAAAGAAGAAGAAGATATAAGTGGATGATTACGATTAGTCACCAGTGTTTATTCCGCACAACTTTGAATCCCCCTGTGCAAGTTAGCAGAGAGGCTAGGTTTCCTGTGGAATCTGCAACCTCTCCCAGACAATACGACGTGAGAAAATGGAACTTCTCAACTTCACTTGAAGGCTTAAGAAGCTGTACGATGTGGAATGGATTTTTTGCAAATGCATGGGATAATTTCCTATGTGATTTTCTTGTAGAACCAGATGAAGATACAGTAAACATGTCTATTGCATTTCTCCTGATCACCTTCTGAATTGTTCACTGTGGGTAGGACTCATTATTCCTGAAAGGTACCTCCTGTTATTTCATGTCATCAACTTGCATTTAAGGATATGGAAGTATATAAGAGAAGTAGTGTTGAGCTGGAACATGCAGCAACATAGTATTGGCATCTTGCAGAACCCAGCATGGCCAAGACTTACTGCCAATGATAATAATGCTCTAGGGCAGGAGTGCCCAATGCGTCGATCACGATCGACCGGTAGATCGCCAAGGTAGTGCAGGTAGATCGCGTTGCATTCAAAAAAATTTTTTTTTTAAATGTTAGTCTATCATATATCCTCTCTATGGCATTTGCCACTTGGTTGACATACAGGGCGGCCAGTCTGAGATCTCCTTTCTTCTAACACACTGGTCATCCCACACGCATGATCAAACGTGCAAGCTACTGCAAAACCCTGGCTGTGATCTAGTTAGCCTTCCAATTTATATCGACTAAAGAAGGGATTTTAAAAAAAATGTTTGGGGAGGGTATGGGCTGGATGTGGAATTGGAAGAGGATTTTTTTCTCGCAATGTCACAAACGAAGTGCGTTTGTCTGATCTGTCAATCTATCATTGCTATTCCAAAGAAGGAAAATGTGGAAAGGCACTTTTGAACTGTTCATAAAAACTACGAAACTGACGTCCTTCCAAAAAGCGATCTGAGAAAGACAAAGGAGAGGGAACTAAAATCGCAGTTAATCGGACAGCCGTCATTTTTTACTTGGCTGAATTCTAAAGCCCCTTGACTGCATTATTCGGCTCTACTTATTTATGCGAGTCAGCCTTTTCCCACATGACGATTATTAAATCCAAATACTGTAGTGACCATAAATGTATTGAATTGTTATTGTGCCATAAAGTTTATTCAGTTATGCAAGGTACGACAACATGCATTTGTGGTCAAAAAGAAACAATTGAGGGGTCTAAGTCTTCAAGAACAAGTCAATTAAAATTAATTCAAAAGAAATTAATTAGCAGGAAAAATAGGTACCTAATTAAGAAAAGTGTTAGAATGAAAACCTGCAGCCATTGTGGCCCTCCAGGACCAGAGTTTGAGACCACTGCTTTAAATGGTTATACAAATATGTATGAGATTTTCTGCTGTCATTAAATATTTAAATCTATACTTAACTTACATTAAGCCATATACAGCTATGTGAAAAAATTAGTATACTCAAGGAAACTGTTGACTTTTTCAACATATCTGAACAAGCAGATGTTCATGCAAATGACACCTACAGATTTAGGTGATATGCCTGAATAAAAACGAAAAGATTTTTTTTTCGTTTCTATCATTTATTCACCAAATATATCAATAAGATGTATTGGTCTACTGGGGAAAAAGTAAATACACCCTTGGCCTTAGAAGCTTGTTTTGCCCTTTGTATAACTGACTTCTTGTAGGCATTTGGCATAACTGCCCACAAGTTTCTAATATTGACTTGTGAAGTTTTTGACCATTCCTCCATGAAAAATTTCTTCAGTTGCAAAATTTTGTGTCTCCCCACAACATTTCAATGGGGTTTAAATTGGGGCGTTGACTAGGCCAGTCAGTAACTTCTTTTTGAGGTGGATTTGCTTGTGTTCATTGGATCATTATCCTGTTGAAAGGTCCTCTTTCAGTTTAACTTCAGCTTCTAAATAGAAAGTCTCACATGCTCCTCAAGCACATTTTGATATACAGTAATCCCTCCTCCATCGCGGGGGTTGCGTTCCAGACCCCCCCGCGATAGGTGAAAATCTGCGAAGTAGAAATCATATGTTTGTATGGTTATTTTTATATATTTTAAGCCCTTATAAACTCTCCCACACTGTTAACATTATTAGAGCCCTCTAGACATGAAATAACACCCTTTAGTCAAAAGTTTAAACTGTGCTCCATGACAAGACAGAGATGACAGTTCTTTCTCACAATTAAAAGAATGCAAATATATATTTTCTTCAAATGAGTCTCTGCATCAGGAGCAGAGAATTTAAGAGAGAGAGCGCGCGCTCGCAAAGAAAAGCAAACAATCAAAAAATCAATACGTGTGCTTTTAAGTAAAGCGGCATTTTTCAGAGGAGCGTCAGTATCTTCTAAGCAAACAGCCTCTGTTGAAACAGCCCCTCTGCTCAAATCTCCTCCGTCAGGCGCAGAGAACGTCAGAGAGAGAGCGCGAGATTAAAGCAAACAATCAAAAAATCAATACGTGTGCTTTTAAATATGCCGAGCACCACAATAAAGCGGCATTTTTAGAGGAGCGTCAGTATCTTTTAAGCAAACAGCTTCTGTGCAAACAGCACCTCTGCTCACACCCACTCCGTCAGGCGCAGAGAATGTCAGAGAGGGTGAGAGAGAGGCAGAGACAAGCAAACAAACACCGTGCGGGATGCATATTTTATAGCATTGAGGAGTTTTAGTTAATATGTAATACATGCTCTGATTGGGTAGCTTCTAAGCCATCTGCCAATAGCGTCCCTTGTATGAAATCAACTGGGCAAACAAACTGAGGAAGCATGTACCATAAATTAAAAGACCCATTGTCCGCAGAAATCCGCAAACCAGCGAAAAATCTGTGATATATTTAGATATGCTTACATTTAAAATCTGCGATAGAGTGAAGCCGCAAAAGTCGAAGCGCGATATAGCGAGGGATTACTGTAATACAGTATTCATGGTGTACTCGATGACTGCAAGCTTCACAGGCCTGGAGGCAGCAAAGCAACCCCAAACTGTAACATTTCCACCACCATACTTCACAGTTAGCATGAGATTCTTCCCCTGAAATGAAGTCTTCGGTTTGTGCTGTTGTCCTCTGTTACTGTGGTCAAACAATTCTGTCTTTGATTTATCTGTCCAGAGCACATTGTTCCAGACGGCCTGGGACCACATGCATAAATGGTGTGTACACACAAAAATGTTGTGTACTCCCATTTCCATGCTCACGTCGAGATATATAAAAAATAAACTTGGCGCAATGCCACGCACATTTTCACAGCAGCCTAAAACCATGAATACACACATTTCTGCTCAGTTTTGTAAACAGGCGGCACACAGCGTAAAAGCAGGGGTACTGTTTCTGTGTGGTTTCCATGTCTTTTTTATATTTGCATCTGAAATTAATTGCATGTCATTTACAAATTTAAAACACTTGATTGCAATCAATCTATAACAATATAATGGTGCAGGGAATGGACAAACTATTCCAACTGCCATGGCTGCTTTAGTGTTGTTAGAAGACATCATAAATGTAAGAATTAGAAGTGAGTGCGTATTTAGAGATCATACTGATTTCTTGTTCCATGATGATCACTGGCTTCTAAGTCAATTTAGATTTCCAAGAGCTATCTTCTTGTAGCTGTGTGTTCAACTAGGGCCGGCTTTACAAAAGCAGACTTGAACTCTACCTGCTCTTTTGCAAGTTCTGTCTACCCTCGAGTTTTTAGCCACAGGAGCTTTTCAACGTGAACTGGCTCTGTGAGATGGTATTATCCACTTGTCAGCCACGTATATAAGATTTCCTTACACTGCGTTTGAATGCGCAAATATTAAAGCACAATTCACAGCAATGTATATTTTTCCAAATGTAATCGGAGTGAGCGACTGCACGCACATTGCTATAAAGGCGCCTTCAGAGAATGAATTTGCTTATGTAAATAGAAAAACTTTTCTATTAATGTGAAAATTATGTGTGATGTGAAAATGCATCTGATTAATGTTGTGGCAAGATATATACTGTAACTGTCTCACCAATAATTGCAGCAGCTTGCTGCTCATCCGGTGTGAGTCCCGGAATTCCGCTACCTCCTACAGTGGTGTTGACACACACATGGTAGGCTGCGACTTGCCTTTTCACATCAACTTTGATAACTAACCACTTCTTTTTTATTTTGGACACTGGGTGATTTTCTGAAATTCAACTTTTGAGTGCCTCCACCATGCCGTGCCACTCCATCAATTTCCTTTTGTTGCTTATACTACTGCTTAAGCCACCAAGTAGTACGTTTTTCCTTGCCTTCACTTTCCTGAGCAGGACCTCAATTTCGCATTCGCTGTAATTCTTTTTTACATGTGCTTTTGTATATTGTCTTTTAACAAAACACTGATCGGAAGGGGCTATTTATATTGATTTGCATATTCAAATAGGCAATATTCTTGGAGGAGTTGGGGTGCGGTTGTAGGCGTATACATATGCTTTAAAAGTCATGTTGATTGGAATTTATAAAGGGAAAGTGCATAGAACTTTACTTACGCAGTTTTATGTATCTGAATTTTTTTGATGCATACTTACATTTCTTGTTTCATCCATATGCCATGTTTTAGTATGAATTCTACGCAAGGCATTATACATAAGGCACCTGCTCTTTGCCTGTATGTTCAATGGCAAACTGTAGTCTTACTCTAATGTTCTTTTTGGGCAGCAAAGGCTTTTTTCCTGGCACATGTATGTCAAATTTGTGCAATCTCTTTCTGTAGATGCGTCCACTTTGACATTGACTTTTCCAAGTTACCTTCATTTCTTAGAGAATTCTTTTAGCATCAAATGGTCATCTCTTGGGCTGAATCTGCTAGGCTGGTGAATCCTGGACAAATTAGCAGTAGTCTGAAATCTATGCAAACTGTAGACGATTTTCCCTACAGTGGAATGATTAATTTCAAATAATCTGGTGATTTTTTTAAACCCCTTGCCAGACTCATTGGCATCCACAAATTTTCCTTAGACAACTTATTTGATCTTGGCATGATGTCACAACATATCAACAACAAAGAGAACACCAGACCCTAGATATCTGTGGTTGCCTTCTAATCACTGCTACCTAACCTGGAACACCTGATTCTAATTTCATGGATCTGAAGTAGTGATAAATGCAGGGGTACCCTTACTTTTTCCAATGGGACAAATCTTCATTTTTGTTAAAGTGGATTATGAGAATGAATACACAATGCCAATTTTATGTATCAGTGGTTCAAGTATGACTCCTTTATCTATAGGAACTGCATGCATTAAGATCTCATGGGTGCCTGTCCAAATATGTTGAAAAAGTCAACAATGTCCATGGAATGTACCTATATTTTCACATGACTATATATGAAAGTATTTCAGCTTTTACTAGAAATGCTAAATGCTATATTAACTGTTGGACAAAGCCCCTTTCAAATACAGTATATACATAAAAAGATAAACTTCATAACAAGATACATCCTAAGGATAAGAGCCAAGATCTTGCCAGAATATTATTGTAAGAAAAGAGATGAAAGTAGGCTCTATAAGAAATTTTATAGTTAATTTGACTATTTTTTGTAAATAATACTTAATAAGATGATAAAAAAAACAGCAGCTACTACATCTTGTTCACCTGCAAGCTTGCTAAAGGACTGTCTGCCTATCACAAGAGGTTCACATCTGAACGCTGTCTTGCTGTAATTCATCAAGCTATACAACCTTTGCACCTTTCTCCAAACCAAACCACCTGGACACAGCAGGAGAGCCAAGACCTTTGCCGTAGACAAAAAGTATACGATGCCTTCTTTATCCTTACCAGCTGTTTGTTTCAACAAGTTAAATCAGCATTAAAAGTCAAGCTAAACTTTTATATTCTGAAAAATTCAAATCTTTGTTTTTGTTTCCTTCACTGCCTTTTTTGAGGTATATGTGATTTTTGGAAGCAATAGAATATGATATAAGCAACTCTATTTTTCAGGCAACTTTTGACGTCTGAGAAATACGGGGACGGCAACTCACTGCTGGAAACTTGAAAACACAGAGAAAATTAAATGTCTCCAAAAAATAATTTTCATTGAAAACGCTGTTTTATAAAAGTAATTTTAACTAGAAAAAACATTCTTGGGGAAAAAAAGGTTACAGAAGCTTTAGCCAAGGTGGTGATGGTGTCACTCCTCCAAAAATCCAATTGAATGATTTATTGTGGGCAGTCAGATCACTAAATCATAGAGTATCCACTTACCAATAACTTACAGCAGCCATACACAGCATGGACCCTGTCATTATGTTTAAAGTAAGAAGTGGCACTCTAAGGCTAAGATGTTGCACTTCAAGCTGTGACTGCATCAACAAGCATTTCACCAATGGAGACTTTGGAGAGCATCACATAGTTTTATGTTGCCCTTTCAGCCACCTTTTCAGAAAAGAAACCCGCTGATAAAATCTGCAGGATCCTCACATACATGAAATCTCATCTTTCAAGATGAATTAAATCTTTAAAAGCTTCAACTTTCCTGTCTAGGATTTCTATCTTACAGGTTGTTGTAATCTAGTCACCCTTTAGGGAAGCAGTTCAAATGAGTTTTAAAAGTGGGCAAATATCATCAAAGTTTCCATGTTGTAAAATAATTATAAAGCTGTCTTTTATGCTTTGAAGCTTTTGTGGAGACTTGTCCTCTTGTCCTAAGTTAGATTAATACAAGCCATGCTGAGTGCCCTAACACTACAGATGATATGAAATGGCTAAATTTTTACAAGGCTTAGTATAATATTTTCTACATGTCTTTCAGACCATTATAGGACTTTGAATTGTGAGAAATTCAATTATGACTTCAGGTTTGTTTTCAAAAATTGCTTTATGACATTGCCATTCGCATTTTGTTGTGATTATGGACACAGGATACCTGTTGTCAAGACGCAGCTTCTAGTTGCCGGAGGTGTGTCTGACATCATTGATGCGATTGGATAAAAGGTCAGCAGTGATAATCTTTCAGTATCTGAGACTGCAGATGAACCACAAACCTTTGCTTAAAGATTCCTTCTTAAAATATACTTTACTGGTTATAGATCTTTTTGCTCAGTTTTGTAAACTTTTTCTGATTCACATTTTGTATTTTGTTGTCAGGCTGTGGAATTCCTGACTATGATCCTAGCTTTGTTTCTGTGCTTGTTTTTTGTTCTGAACCCTTTCATAATTTTGTGCTATTCACAATCCTTCAGCATAACAAGAGACCCTTTATAACTCTCTCCGTGCACCTTGTGAGTCTGTGCTATTGGTTAATGTAAATGCCAAATGTGTTACTTTCCTTATTGATAGGATGTTATTTGTTCTATTTCAAAATCCTCTCATTTTCTCTTTATTTCAGACTTGCACCAATGTTACTGCAATAAGGGTACTCCAATAATTTCAAAAGCTCATAAAGTACAAGTGCTTCCTGGACTCCTCTTTATTCATTGTGCTTCTTTGTTTTGAATATGTTAGCTGCAAATGAAATTGCCAGCAAACTGTTTATTGTTCACCAGATTGTGAATTTTTTGTGATGAATAAAAATTTCATGTCAGAGGTGCAGCTTTTATTAGCAATGCCACAGAAGCTAGCTTTCTACAATCTGCCTCTTATTGATTTGACTATCTTGTCAACTCTGATGACTAGTTAGTTTTCAGTCTTTTTGTGGCATCCAAGCTGTCACTGTACATTTATTTGTACTGCAAATGATTTAGATTTTATAAAATCTCAGTTGGGTGTCTCTTCAATGGTACTCCTATTGTCTTCCCAATTTTTTCACTGTCAACTTATTTAGCTTCTCATTTTTCCCTGTTCACCATATCCAACTCTTTACCCAAGGATCCATAACTACATCCTTGCTTGCACCTTGACCATTCTCTGTATATCACACTAATTCAAATGCAGAGACATTGCATAAGTCAGTATTCCCTTATTTCTGCTCCTTCCCTTTATTTCCCCTTGCATTTTGTCTCCTTTCTGCTTCACCTTTCTGATTATCATCAACTGGCTGTTTCTCCCTTGCCTCACTCTGTGCTTGTTCAAGTTGTGTTTACACTTTTGACTACTGCTAAAAAGAAGGGAGACAAAATGCTAAAATCATCAAGGATATGCTAAAGCTGCCAAGAAGTTCTTAAAACCAGAGGAGATTAAGGACATTAAGGAACTCAATCATACAGTGATTTATTTTCAAGTAGTTTGCATCCTGACATATATCACCTGCTCATTTGTATCTCTCAGGATACTCAATATACTTACAATGCCATTCCACAGGGTTACTGTAGGAGTCCGACGATTTTCTCACACTCATTAAGAACCTTAAAAAGCACAAGAGATAAAAAGTTAAAGATTTTCAAATATCATTGCAATATACATACTGTAAGGTAATGTAATAAATACAATTACAGCATGTAATAAATATATTTTGTAGTACTCATATCCAAACCTTTCTTCCCCAACTAAAAACAGAACAGAATAAGATTCTAAAAAAAATATAGTAATAAAATAGTTTGTTAAACATTCTATAATGTTTCATAGTGATATAATTTGATCTATAATTTGTTTAAACAATGGGAGATAAAGACAGTGAAAATAAGGGGGTGCAAGGTAATGAACATTTTCAGTTATTCCCTGTTTACTAAAGGTAATTTTTGGTATTTTGTACTGTATCACTGTAATAGAAAATGCATTTGTACTAAAGTGAGGGAGGTTAGATTTCCTTTAATTGAGCAAAATGAAATGCCAAGCTGTTTTCACATTAAAGTGCCCATAAGCTATGGTGCATTTGTTATAGGGTTGTAATAATTATTGTAACTTGTGATACTTTGATAATATCATGCTTGACAATACTCTTACAAATGCAATTTCAAATCGTGCTGTGATGAAAAGACTTTTTATAATTTAGAATCAGAGTTATGTGAATAAAATTCACAAAGAGGTGCAGTCCTAAAAAGCATTCAGATGTTTAAAAATGCAGTTCATTTAATGGAGATTAAGACAGTGTCATGTGGAGCCACTCCTCACAGCGAACGTTTCACTAAATGCACCAAGATATGTGGCTTGACTAATGACAATAACCTTAAAATCTTGTAAATGTATTGAAACGGCTGTCAACTCATTTAAATGTAGCAATATGAATATAACGTGCTGGAACAGTTATAACCAGTACATTTAAATCAGTTGTGTCTATGGCTGAACTGTCTTCAGTGTAAAGTTCACTTGCTAAATTCATCATTTAATGAGAATTACACTGACAAATAAGTTATTCGTAAAGAAATAATGTGTTGAAACAGTATTTCGAATTTAGAAATCCTGAAATGACACCACTGCAGTGGGCTGGCACTCTGCCTGGGATTTGTTCCTTCCTTACGCCCTGTGCTGGATGGGATTGGCTCCAGCAGACCCCCGTGACCCTGTGTTAGGATATAACAGGTTGGATAATGGATGGATGGATGGATGAAATGACAACATGTAAGAATTCTGAAAAACAAAAAAATTAAATCTTTCTTTTAAGATTAACCAAACCATTTATGTGAAGCATTGAATCATCTCTGTTCTTTACATTAGTTTTTTTTTTTAACATTTTATGCATCTATTGGCTTTTCCATCACATACCCATTGCCCTGCTCTTCTGCCTGAATCTAACCTCAAGGTCACAAAGGCCACAGGCTATCTCAGAAAGACTAAGAACAAGGCAGGAACCATCTATGGATGAAGCCCCAGTCCATTGTAGGGCATAGTCATGCATACACTGGAACGCACTCACAGTGGAGTGCCACTAATTAATATAACACACATATCTTTAGGATGTATCATGAACACTGGAGTACACCAAGAAAATCCCACATAAACACACACTCAGTGACTAGACTGGGAGTCAAACGGTCCCATTAATACTAAATTACCAAGTCACCACATAGACAGAATATTATTACTGCTACTGCAAATCCAAAGTCTTTTTTTTTTTTGGTCTTCAACAAAAAAAAAACACCATAGCAGCATAGCATTGACAACCAACAATATATCTGCAGCTAATTCCAGTCCCGGTGTTAATGTACTTTATAATACTTATTTACTAGTAACCTTGCCTTACCTTCATCTTTATCTCTGGCGTTGTGCAGCCATACTAACAATGTTAAAATTCCTGTTACCTCACTTTGGTAGCTCCTTCTCACTTTTTGCTATTCTTTAAATTAAAAAGAAAATGTAATTTACATTTTAAAAGAGATCACACATCACTAATGAAATCTTGCTTACATATTTTTCATCGGGCATTCTATATCAAGGTACAAACAGATTACTGAATGTAAGTGAAAGGCAGATGGGAGACTCTGAGTAATTAATTCTTGCACTCAGCATCTTCTGAGGAAGACTTAATTATTTAGTAGAACCTATTTCATTTTCATTATTTGATTTCATTTTCATTATTTAATTAATTTCATTTTCATTATCATATATTTAAACAAACAAAAAAATAACTACAGAAAGTAAATACAACTTAAGCAACTTAAACTATGAACACAATTTTGTTAAAAACACACCAATGTCAGTTGAGTAACTAATTTTAAACACAACTGAACTACATGAACCCAGCTAATATAAACTCCTTCCATGAAATTGAATCTTTTTTTGCACAACTGCAAAAGTTCTCAGTTAGGAATTAATTCTTACTGATATATGAATGTGGTGACCAGTTTCACAATACCCGAAAGAAGGGACTGAGGATGAAGGTGAGAAAAAGCAATGTTGTATTGGGGTTTACCAAGGAAGAGGATAGTGGCCAAATCCTAAAAGGATTCAAACAGGATGGAATCTATCTGGCAGCATCACAGTAAAGATAGAACCAAGCAGGACATTCATACATGTACCTTCCTTAACACTAGAATCCCTGAAACCTAATTAAAAACTCGTAATCCCCACCCACCTTAAATCCCTTTGCACCTCTCTGTCAGCATCTTTTGTTTTGTAAATGCGTCGTTCAGTACAAGCAGCCTGCTGTCCCATCCCCCCTTGACGGAGCTCAACTTGGGCAAGAAGTTCTCCCAGCTCAAGCCAAGGCTCCTTATCTGTGTGTGATGTGCCTGGAGTTGTATAGGGTAAATAATACAGTATCATTATTTGGAATACATGTGTTTCACGTGTGTTCTTTGTCTACAAAAATCTGGGTAAGTGTATGTTTAAAGGAAATGTGAGGCAAAATGGGATAGCAGGCTGCTTGATGCTTGTGCTGATTGAGGCATTTACACATCAAAAGATGTTGATGGAATGGCGTGAAGGGATTTAAGGTGGGCCGGGATTATGAGTTTTTTCATAGGCTTCAGGGATTCTAGTGTTAAGGGGGTAATTAAATTTTCACATGGTTCTTTAGAGTGTGGGAAGAAAACCTGTGTAAACAAAGGAAAAATGTCCAAATTCCAAAGAGATGAGGACCTGAGGTGGTGGGTCTAACCATTCTAATATTGTATAAATGGAATTCAGTTTTCCTTTACTGTATAATTACTGTGATACGTTGTCTGGAAATAGATTGAATATAATTCACAAATAACTTTGTAGAGCTTAACTTCTCACTGAATAAAGATTTTTAAGAGAGATGTTCAAAGATGAAATTTAAGAATTCAAACAACATATTATTTACTAAATTTTCAAATTCAAATTTTTTTTTAAAAAAATATTGTTCAATATTTTGTATGACAACATAATTAACATTAATGATAGATAGCTTGCTGTTGTCTATAATGTTCATTATAGCTTCACCACTTAGAGTAGATTTTACCTAGAAGGTCTAGTCATAAGTTAAGAACTCAATATGATAACTATATTTCACAAACTGTCACATCATAGCACACAATCAAACCCACATAAATGACATACGGCATCCAGGGCAGTACATTGTTCTTCACATACATTATGGATAACCATTTGACAGATCTACAGAAAAGAAGGGATGTGTTTAATTTGTTGCTCAATGTCTAAGAAAATCTATTAACATTTAGCATGCACCACATTGTTCCAAATACAAATAACCCAAAAAAGAGCAAAGGCTTCAATATGCATGCTTTTACAAGCTTTGTTAGCTGGTTGTTAGCTGTGTGACACTTGCCTGGGGCCTCAGGTATAAACGGTGCATACGCACAGAAATATTGCGTAAGAACATTTCCACGTTTAAATCGCGATGTATAAAACCTAAACCTAAACTTGGCGTAAAGCCACGCACATTTCCACGTACCTCATACCCTGTCGTACGCAAGTTCTCCGCTCGGTTTTACAGACTGGCGGCACCCAGCGTCAAAGCAGTGCTATTGTTCCTGTGTGGTTATCCTTTCTTTTCCTAACGCAGCTTTATAAATACACTGAAATTAACCGCATATTGTTTTTTAGTTTAATACATCTGATTGTAATTAACCAGTAACAATATAATGGGTCACGGAATGGTCAAACTATTCCAAATACCATAGCTGCTTTAGCATTGTTACTCTCACTGCACCTTATTTTACTTCTTTCAGCTGCTCCCGTTAGGGTTTGCCACAGCAGATCATCTTTGTCCATATTACTCTCACTGCACCACTCGGAGCAGCTGATTGGAAAGAGAATTATCGGTATACAGCATCAAGCACACGCTGCCTCAGCCATGCTTCCTATTTGAACTGTTTCTCACACGGCAAACGCTTCAAACCTTTCCTGTACAGAGCTCACGGTTCAGAAAGAGTTTCATCCCAAGAGCTCTAAACGCACTCAATCAAGTGCTCCTTGTAGAACTATTTGTACTTATAAGTCGAATTACCTCACTGTAAACTTGCACTACAGTTATAATATTGCTCAACCTGAGCCACTTTATAAAGGGCATATTTACATATGATGACAATATCATTTTTAAGATAAAATACAGCAAAATATGTTTATTATATTATGCAGATAAAACTTTAACTTCATTTAAATGATCTATATTGTTAATAATTAAAGGTTGTTCCTGCCTCGCACTGTATGCTTCACTGGGACTGGCGTGAATGACAGAGTAATTAAACATGTACAAAAGTTTTGAAGAATCGACGCTCTAAGCTTACAGATGGCTTAACGTCTATTACAGAGCTGATTGTGTGGCGATCGGTTACTTGGAGAAAGAAAAGGAAGGACATGAATTGGAGGTTAGTACGTTTGAAAGAGACAGTACTGCAGGGGCGGCCCAGCCAATATATATTGAATATAAAACAGAAAGAGAAAATAATGACACAGCTAAAAACGCAGAGGCAAATTTCAACAAAAGTTAAACGCTTGTGTCATGAGCACGAGGCGGCTATGCAGTGTCCGCAACAGACGTGGCCATCTGCCATGCATAAGATACCATATTGACATTGGTGGGCAAAAGGGCTGCCATGAGCCTAGAGCCGCCCATGAATACTGCTGCAATAAATAATTTCATCGAAGGTCACGCAAAATCACTGCGGCATGAAACCCATGTTTAATAACGTGCTTTAACTCCTATCATCATGAAAATATCATGTATACATCTCAATATTTTTTTATTCAGAGGGCTGTAATATCATGAATGTAATGGATTCTGTGTCCTGTCGGAGGAAGAAAGCCAGTTTAAGTAGCACATAGTGATTCACACACATAGAGCACATAGAAGATCACATACAAAGCAAAGCATTTAACGTGCTACTTTAATTACGATGTGATTTGAGAAACTGGTTAATTAAATGATTTTAAAATGAAGTTTATGATGTTTTACTTTAATGACATAATAATAAGTTGACATTTCGTGCTTTTTCCCACTGTGTGCCTTTTTTTTTCTCTGTACCCTAATAAGCTTTCATATGACACTCAGATGGTGGGCTACAACTCGCCTTTTCACAGTGACTTTGATATGTGACTTCTTTTTTATTTCGGGCACTGTGCGACTTTGTGAACTTGAGCTTTCAAGTTTCTCCACCACGCTATGTCAGTCGATCAACTTCCTTTTGTTGATTATAGCACGGTTTAAATCAACAAATAGTATGTTTTTCTTTGCCTCCACTTGGTATTCGCTGAAATTCTTGTATTTTCCCCCGTGCTTTTCTCATTGTCTTTTCACAGAAGGCTGAGATTAAGGGCTATTTATATTGATTTGCATATTCAAAGAGGCGTAATTCTGGGAGGAGTTGGGGTGGAACAGTACGTGTGTGCACGAGTGTTACTTTTCACGCTGACCGGGATTTATGTAGCGGAAGAACGCGGAAGTTGGCAAACGCACAGATTCCTGCATCTGGATTTTTCTGTGCGTAAGCACATTTCAGCTTTTGTGCTTACGTCATGTTATAGTGTGAGTTCTACGCACGGCATTATGTATGAGGCCCCTGTTCTTTTCATGTCATCACAGATTTTCCTAATTGGCCCTTTGCAGGTGTGAATTTGGGTGTGTTTACGGTTGGGCATTCTGCTTGGGATTTTGCTCGACTGCTATTCTTTTTCTTTTCACAATGTTACTTGGTGGGCGGCACGGTGGCGCGGTGGTGCCTCGCAGTTAGGTGACCCGAGTTCACTTCCCAGGTCCTCCCTGCGTGGAGTTAGCATGTTCTCCCCGTGTCTGCGTGGGTTTCCTCCGGGCGCTCCGGTTTCCTCCCACAGTCCAAAGACATGCAGGTTAGGTGGATTGGCAATTCTAAATTGGCCCTAGTGTGTGCTTGGTGTGTGTGTGTGTCCTGCGGTGGGTTGGCACCCTGCCTGGGATTGGATTCCTGTGTTGGCTGGGATTGGCATGGGATGGAAAATCGATGGATGGATGTTATCAGGTTTAGTGAACACTTTGCAGTTATAAACCCATGGCCACTGGTGACTTTGCAGAGGTTAACACTACCTGAAATGTTTTGCATTTCTAGTACATACAGTATAAAGTCTTAAGCTTTTGATTAAGATGAAGATCAAGGTTTATCCTCTGCACCCTGTAATCTCGTGACTGGGTTTTTGCATTATATATATATATATATATAATATATAGACTGTTGTCCATCTATCCATTATCAAGCCAGATTAATTCTCTAAAAATACTTTTTCATTATAATGTATGGGATTGCATATTTGTTTTGCATATTTAAAGTTTCGAAACTGTTATTATGTATGTTTTATTTTCTGATGTTGCTAAACAAACAGATATATCTATGATGCAGTTTACAAGTTTCTTTTGATAAAAAGTCCATTAAGTTCATGCATTCTACTACTGGGGAGAAGAACTAGCTCCTATGGAGGCCTTATGTGAAAAATAAGGATTTTGCAGAATGATTTCTTAAATTTTGTAATTCCCTTTAGATTAAAATGAATGGAAATATAATCCTTTAGTGGAAATATGCCTGTTGCTGAATTCTGCTGAATCAACCATACTGTTGCTGAAGGAGAGGAGGATGAATGTCCCAGTGTGAGCCATGAACTAAATATGCCTGACAATCTTAAGAATAAATTGAAAAGGATAGTCCATCAGCAGTCATTATGCAGTTTCACTGAGCTTGGTGAATGTTGTCGAATGGCCTCATCAGAACCCTGACTTAAATACAACTGAAAATTTTCAGAATGAATTGAAGAGGATAGTCTATCAGCAGTCATTATGCAGTTTGACTGTGCTTGAACAATATTGTTAGGAGGAAAGGGCAAACACTCTTCCCTCTACGCGTACAAAGCTGTTAAAAATGAACAGATTCAAGGCTTGAAGCAAAAAGTACTTCTACCAGGTAATATTTCAGGGGATGTTCTCTTATCAAACCAAGTTATTCTACTTTTTATGTATCATTATTTAAAAAAAATACTTTATTGTTTTAGTTGAATGCTAAAAAGTAGAATTTTTAAATACAAACAGAAAAATTGTGATTTCATTAGTTTCTTTTTGGGGCTTTAGCGCAATAAAACGTAAAGAATAAAGGAAATGATTACATCCTATGCCAATTATATACCATATATTTGCAATGGACAGTAATCAGTATACTGTATATGCTACCAAATGAGAATTGCATATGCAAAAGGCATTTTTTTATTAGTGAATATAGAAGGTAAAATTTTTATAAGATGATTATCACAGTGTCTGTAGAAGACAAGGAATGGAAAATCACAAAATTTAGCATTCACAAAAAATAACACACATAATATATGGGCACAAAAGAAAATGTCACTGTTCTGTAGTCTGGGCATCCACAATCCAATCAGTACTTTCTTGGTGACTATGAAAATATGATCAGTATGAAACTGCTGCCATTTTGTTCTGAGGTGAGTCCTGTTGTTCACAGCTATACAGTAGCTCCATTCTTTTATCACTTTGCTGCAGTCCTAGACCTTTTGAAGACTTTTATGTATATGGTTCTTGAATGGTTAGAACAAGAAAATAAAAGATTACACTTCCAATAATGTCTATATCCTGCTTGTTTAGTCTTCATTAATGAAGAATCAAGAATCATTGCTGAAAACATATTAGATTTGATTAGGTTAGATAAACGTTATTAATCCCAAGGGGAAATTTAGATGCATGCAGCAGCAGAAACATAAAAAAACAAGTATATAGACTTACAGGACAAATAATACAATCAATAAATACATAGATATATAAAAATATATAGTGCAGAAATAGCAAAATAAATACAAGTGAACTTAATACTTGGTCTAGGATATTGAGAGGAAACATTGAATTGCCTGACAGAAGCAGGCAGAAAAGAACCCCAAAATCACTACTTAGCTCTCTCTGGAAGAATAAGCCTCTGGCTAAAGTCTTCCAAGTGACCGATTCTTGTTTTTTTTTTTATTGGGGAGGGGAGGGGTGGAGGTTTTGTTTTTCCTGTTGGCATCCAATTTTGCCACCATTCTTGCTACCATTTTCCTCTGTGCCCAGGAGTAAGTCCTGTGGTGGTGAAGGCTTTCCTGATAAGTTTGTTTGGGCATTTTGCATACTTTGAATTCAAGTTGCTTGCTCAAGAGGCATAAAATAATAGACTGACTACTATGGTGTGACAGAACGTTTCCAGCAGCTTGTGGCACACATCAAAAGACCTGAGCCTCCTTAGTAATCTGCTCTGGCCCTTCTTGTACATTGCCACTGTGTTGTCAGACCAGTCCAGTTTGCTATTTATGTGAGCCCCCAGGTACTTGTCGCTCTGCACCACTTCCACATCACTTTCCTGAATGGTGACTGGTCTCAGAGGCTCTTTGGCATGCAAGAGGTCCACCAGTAACTCTTTTTTGTTTTGCTGATATTGAGCTGCATGTGGTTCTCATTGCACCACTAGATGAAGTCCTACACAGGCCTCCTGTACTCTGATTCATCCCCATTAATAATGCAGCCTATGATGGAGGATTCTTCTGAAAATTTCTGGAATATCCTGAAAGTCCATATTGTAGAGGGTAAATGGGAATGGAGGCTGGACATTTCCCTGAGGTGTCCCAGTATTACATACCACCATTTCTGACACCGTCCCTACCTTGATCAGGTAGTCCTCCATTTATTGCTCTATATACAGTATATTTGAATTTAACGTTTTAATACAAACATATGAAAGCATAAACACCTCTGGAAGGTGCTGATTTTATATAAAATAAACATACATTCACTTTATGAAAATTGCATTGTCAGCTTTCAGGCAGTTTTGGATCAGTCATGGTTTTTTAAAAGAATACAAGTCCTGTTAAAGGATGAGGAAGCACATTGGACAGGAATTGCTAAAATCTTAGAGGTGCAATCTGTCTTGTGTGCAACTGAAATATAGATATGAGCATTACACATTGTCAAGATTAATTTTAGTGCTGTGTTAAATCCCCTGATTTTTGTATTCATTAGATCTTTCCCCTGTCATTTTTCATTTAAAATATAAACTATCTCTTCCTTAAAAGTTTAAGGAGATGCTGTATATTTTCTAACATCTTACCATCACACACTATTGAGTAACGAAGATCAAGTACATAAAATACAGTACAGTGAAGCATCCAAACTTTTACCTCAAAGAATATAGGAAAGTCAATGCAATAGCTTTCTTATAACTGAACTCTCACAGAAAGATCAACACCAAACCATTTGATTTACAATATGCAAATCAAGCAACTAAAAATAAAGGATCTGCACAAATATCATTCTTATATTTATTTTTCACAATATATTTATCTGATGTTTCAAAAAAATAACAAAATATATAGTTATCCCCATCTTCCCTGGTTCCTGTTCCATGTCTGTTGCTGATGTACATCTTTAGACTGTGAAGACTACACAGTGTGACTGCCTCGCGTTCTAGTGTGTTATGTCTTAGTTGTTGTGAGGTCATAGGTTACTCCTTTCAGTACCCCTGTTGTTTGTTGACAAGTTTTGGCGCTGATTTGACCTACCATTATTGGAAAATTTTCATATTAAGTGAAGATGTGTTCTATTATGAAATCTAAATTAATCTGAATATGTTTAGCATTGCTTACATGTAAAGAGTTGTGTAAGCTAAATACAGTACAGATAACAAACCACAATGACTTTTTAAAACGTGGCATGTTTTCTAGCAGTTAAAAGTAAAAACCAGAAGGCCGTTTGGATTTTCCAGTGTGATCAGCTATCCGCCTTCTTTGATAGCCTCTGAATTGACTAAAGACAGAAATAGGAAATATTCAAATTAGGTTACCAGCTGTCTCAACAGAAGATTTATTATCTGTATGTCAAGTGCTTTTATGCTAAGGAAAAGCAGACCGACATCTCTGCTTATTGTCTGTCAGCTTTTCTACTATTTGCATGCACTTCGAATTGTCATTTTAGCAGTTCTGTGGTAGGCCGCAGAATTAACATCATTACTGAGCCTGAAATTAAACTGACAAGCACTGCTCTTATGATATTGTATGAAGAATACGGCAGATATTGAAACTGTGGTGCATTCTAGTTGATTTAAACAGGTCTCCACATCCAGTAATTTGTTCAGCAAAGTTTGCTTCAATAATTTCTTCTTAGATACATACAGCATGAATGGTTAAAAATTGCAAAAGAATGACATCTACATTCTTTCTTTGGAGGTTTGAGTTTTTCTGCAGGTTCTATGATTTTATTCTCAAATCTTTAAGTAATACATGTTAGGTTCATTTTTCAAGCATGACAGAGTTATCACTGTTTGAGTCAAAGCACCCTGTGATGGACTGGAGGCCTGTCTAGAGTTTGTTTCTCCAAAACCAGACTGAGTGGTTCAGATGAATTTTAGCTAAAGTCATAAATACCGTGGCTGATGTGTAGCATTTAGTAAGGTGAATCTCAAGGACTTTATAACATTTGAAAAAATGAACAATGTGTATCAGTTTAATGAGAATAAACAAAAAAGTATAAATGCTCATGTTTTATGCTTATACACAGTCCCAAGAATCTTTGAGTTATTGCTCCTGCCTCACTATGTTCAAATCCAAGAATATCTGTGTAGTTTGCATATTTACATGTCTTTTTTCCTAGATTCTCTAGTTTTCCGCATTTTTTTTCTCTAAAGGAACATTAATTTATTTAAAAACAGTAGATATGATCAAATGCATTATTCACAGTAGTTTTTTCTTTTCTAAAAAATACAATTGTAAATGGTGTAGAGTCTCTTTACCTAGCTGATAGTTATGTTTATCCTGCAGCATATATCAGCTTATACTCTGAAATCATAGGATATACAATTATAATTTGAAGTTTGAGTTCCATATTACATTTGCTTCTTTTGGAAAAAGTGTAAAAATACATTCTATGAATTTCAAATACTGTATGTATATAAAAAAACACAGATTGCATCAGCATATGGTATGTCATGTGCAGTGCAAAAATATATGTTACTCTAATAGCAGTTGCTTAAGCAAACCCTTGCTCTTCAATACACCATCTAATAGGGGTTAAATACTGGTTCTGAAGCAGGTGGTCTGATATTGTCCCTGTGGTACTAATTGTTAGAGCACAGAGGTGGATGGAATGCTGAACCATAGGATACTACTCTGGTTGATAGTAGCTTTTGAGAGAATTAAAACAAAACTGAGCACCATTATGAACAATGCTGTACATCCTCTCTCTGACACACTAATATTGAGGGCTTTCAGTGAAAAAATTATTTGGTGTAAGTTTTTCAGGAAATGCTACTGGGGCTCCTCTATACCAACAGCAATATGCCTGAGTGCAAGGTCAGAACATTTTTTTTATTATAAAAAAAAAATCTTGGGAGGGAGACTAGGGAGACGAGACGTGACCTTCTCAGAAGACAATTTGACGTCCTGCAAGAGACAGCAGTGAGACAACATCTAAAACAAGTTTACTGTCATCTAACCTAGCAGTTGTTGGAATGTTTTTGGCAGACACACTTCACGTGCTCCCATCTCTTAAAACAATGACAAGCGGCAAGCAGAACACACAGCTCACCAACAACAGCAAGCCAGCAGATTATCCGACCGCTTCTCCTTAGCATGTATTCAGCCCTGCCCCTGCACCCTTTACAAGGCAAGCGGCAGAGACGCGAAGTGGAAAAAGGACAGCTACTGTACAGGCTTTTAAATGATCAACGCTCAACGCAACAAGCAGCTCACCAGCAGCAGCAGCAGAAAGGCAGCAGCTGCTCCGATGGCATCTCCTTAGCGTGTGTTCAGCCTCCTCCCCTTCACAACGCGAGCAGCATTATACGCCCTGTGAGAAAGAGATTTAAACACACCTGGGGCCAGAAATAAAGGACAAGTATTGTTTTTACAAAAATTTTAAAGTAAAAGTGAAAATAATGCGGGCGGCACGGTGGCACAGTGGTAGCGCTGCTGCCTCACAGTTAGGAGATCCAGGTTCGCTTCCTGGGTCCTCCCTGCCTGGAGTCTGCATGTTCTCCCTGTGTCTGCGTGGGTTTCCTCTGGGTACTCTGGTTTCCTCCCAGAGTCCAAAGACATGCAGGTTAGGTGCACTGGTGATTCTAAATTGTCCCTAGTGTGTGCTTGGTGTGTGTGTGTGTGCCCTGTGGTGGGCTGGTACCCTGCCCAGGGTTTGTTTCCTGTGTTGGCTGGGATTGGCTCCAGCAAACCCCTGTGACCCTGTAGTTAGGATATAGTGGGTTGGATAATGGATGGATGGATGAAAATAATGCATATGTAACAATTCCCATGACAATAACAATCTCTTTAAATTGCATATCTGGTAAACCAAACCCAGGGGTGGGCGAGCAAAGTGAGTAGGGGGCAGAGCCCCCTAGTGTATATATATATATATATATATATATATATATATATATATATATATATATATATATACTTAAAGAGCTTTGGTAAAAAGCCAAATTTCCCTCTGGGGACCAAAAAACTTATATATATCTATTATATATCAAATTTAAGTCAGGTCCTAAGTTTTTGTGAAACATTGCAGTTATTTCTAGAGTGTTTATATTACCTTATCATGTGACAATATTTGTAGTCTAGACACATTCAAAAGTGCCTCCATACAAATATAATAACATGCTACGTTTTCAGCATTTTTTTAGAAGTCTCATAAACACATTGTTGTGCCTTTTTCAGTGTGCCATTAGTTTTATTGGTCTAAGCTACAGGAGGCTATTGATGATTTGTAACTCTAAAACTCAAAATCTGAGGCTCTATTGTGGTGTGACTCTTTCTGTGTTTTTTGAAGTCCACAATGAATTCTCTATAATTTTAAATAATTATTGAAATGAACACATTTCTTTGAGTGACAGACACCCAAAACCTGTAAGAATTATCCTATTATTTCTGTATAATGCTGAAACCTGCTCTTAGATTTAGGCTGCATGTTTTTGTAATTTTTAGTTTATCATCATTTTCACACCGAAAACCATAGACACATTGAATAAGTTACCAAGTAGTGTGGCAAACAGTAAGACATTTTTTGTATTCATTTATTTTAAAGCAAATAATTAACACATTTCTTAGAGTGACACATACCCAAAACCTGTAAGAATTATCCTATTATTTCAGTAAAATGCTGAAACCTGCTCCTAGATTCAGGCTGCATGTTTGTTTAATTTTTAGTTTATCATCATTTTCACACCGAGAACCATAGACACATTGAATAAGTTACCAATAGTGTGGTAAACAGTAAGACATGTTTTGTATTAATTTATTTAAAAGTAAATAACAATCTGTACAATCAAAACAAACTTAACAAAACCAAAATTCAACCTGTACCCAAAAGAAGGAAAGAGAGGAGAGTCAGCTGACAAACCAAAATTTTGAAACAGCAAGGAAGGAAG
Organism: Polypterus bichir lapradei; assembly: GCA_026402145.1. Lineage (NCBI taxonomy): Eukaryota > Metazoa > Chordata > Cladistia > Polypteriformes > Polypteridae > Polypterus > Polypterus bichir. The sequence goes on along the minus strand of JANRMT010062832.1, from coordinate 5,352,655 downwards.
AGTATCCTTTTCCCCAATATGAAAGATTACTCTAAAATGTGAACACATCCTCTGAGAAAGAATTAGATTTTTTTTACAATTTCAAATGGTATATAACATCAGTTACCCACTGAATTTATGGTGGTGGATTGGGATTTTTCCAGTCTACGTGCAAGTAGTGAGGTAAATCTGAGAAATGTTTGGACTTGCCACTTTAAAATGGCATCTATTTTTGGACACTGTGGTTTCACAGTACCCCGACCCACCAGGTAGCCCAAATATTTAGCCTATTTCAGTCCAAAGAAACATTTCTTTCGATTGATATGAAGCCCGGCTTCTCCCAGTGTTCACAATCCCGCTGTGACCTGCTGTATGTGTTCCTTCCATGTGCTGGAATAGATGACGAACGGCATCCAGATAGGCACCACTATACGCATTATGGGGGCAGAGCACTTTGCCCACCAGATGCTGGAAGGTCGCAGGAGCCCCGTGTAACCCGAATGGAAGGACACGATACTGCCAGTGCCCGCTAGGGGTGCTGAATGTCTGCCTTTGTCTAGATGTTAATTCCTCGCCGAAATTAAGGGTGTCGGTGTGAGCAAAGAATGAGCAGGGCTGAGAGGAGGAGGGATCAGAATCTCTCTCCTTTCACAGCTTCAGCAAGTTCACATGATAAACCTGTTCACTTGGTCAATGATTGGGTTGTTTCACCAAATAGTTGACCAATCCTTTTCTCTCCTTAATTTCATAAGGGCCTTGCCAATGGGCGAGTAATTTAGAATGGCAGGTGGGAACTAAGACCATGACATGATCCCCCAGGTGGAATTCTCGGAGTGTCGTGCCATGGTCATAATAGCGGGCCTGTGCTGCTTGTGCCTCTTCCATATGACTTTTTAGAACAGGTCGAATTTTGCCAAATCTATCATATAACTGCGTGGTGTATTCCAAAATAATTTTAGAGGGAAGAGCCTTTCCTTCCCAGCCTTCTTTAAAAATATCCAATAAAACTCGGGAATGTCGTCCGTATAATAATTCAAAAGGTGAGAACCCCTTAGAGGCTTGTGGGACTTCCCTTTAGGCAAAGAGAATGAGGGGGAGGAGTTGATTCCAATTCCTCCCATCCTTGCTGACCACCTTGTGGAGCATCTGCTTGAGAGTCTGATTAAACCTCTCTACTAGACCGTCGGTTTGAGAATGATACACGGTCTTTAAGTGCTTTATTTTCATTAACTTGGCCATTTCCCTGAACATCTCTGAGGTAAAAGGTGTCCCTTAGTCTGTTAGGACTTTGTTCAGGATGTTGACTCACTCAAAGACCCTTACTAGTTCCCATGCGATTGCTTTAGATGTAGCTGAGAGCAAGGGAACAGCTTCTAGGTATCGGGTCGCATAATCCAGTGGTTCCCAAACTGTGGTACGCGTACCACTGGTGGTACACGGAGCCTTTTCAGGTGGTGCACATCGCGGTCCCTGAAATTTAATTTATTTAAATTAATTTAATTTAATTTATTTGTGCGAAACCCTTTATGACAAGCCTGTTGTGAGCAAAAATCAATGAAACTGTTTAAATACAGTAATACATGGATTCCCAAATTTAGTGTGGTGTGAAATTTCGTCATCTGAATAAATAAAACCTATTCGAATCAGTATTTAGTTCATTTAACGCTACCATAATTCCTTTTCGCGGAAGTCAACTTCTGCTTCTTCACTTTTGGTCACTAGATGAAAGCACAACGCCGACACTATTTAGTCTTTGGTAGCTCTGCCTCACAGAAACCGCTCGCGTTTGTTGTTATACGTGCACTGCTGCTCTATCGCATCATAGTCACTAGATCTAAGCACAAAGCCGATACCATTTCGTCTTCGGTAACTGCGTCACATACAGGCCGAAGGCAGGATTTAGTTTTGGGCCGGAATTTATCAATTTATGTACATGCACACATTTTTTTATTAATTTTATGCATAATTTCTTCCACTTTTTTAACTTTTATTCAGATTTCAGGGCGGTTTAGACCCAAACTCCCCCCCTTACAGCTCTCCCTCCCTTTCAACAAGGTGCGGGTGGTACGCAACGCAACTCACTTAACCTCAGGTGGTACTTGACGTCCAAAGGTTTGGGAACCCCTGGCATAATCCATGAGGAATATTATATATTTATGTCCTCGGGCTGAGGGCTCTAAGGGTCCTACAATATCGACCTTGATTCTTTCAAAGGGGACATCAATTAAGGGAAGACGAACAAGAGGAGCACGTTCCCTCCTAGGAATTTGCCATAATTGACATTCCGGACAAGAAATACAAAAATGGCGAACCTCCTCATTAATTCCCGGCCAATAAAATTGGAGCTTGATCTGCTCTAGTTTTTTCTGAGCCTAAATGGCCTCCAAGGAGGTGGGTGCGTGCTATCTCATAAACCTGCCGCCAGAAGGTTCATGTAATTAACAACAGTTTCCAGACCTCCACCCCGTGCTCCGTGACCCGATATAATAGATAATTTTCTATTACAAAGTAAGGTCCCTGTGGCATGGGCTGATGTGTGCGCTGACCATTGACGAGGACCAATGCATATTTTGCAAATTTTAGGGAGTCATCATTAAGTGTATATCGGAGAGAGGGTCCGGTCTGACCTCAAGGGGCGGGGATTCCACCCGACTTGTCGAGGCGCGGGTGGATGACGTATTCGCCTGCGACTGTCCAGGAATTTCCCCGTCCTCCTCATGGGCATCTGTATCTCTCTCCACCAGCTGTGTACACAGCATGGAGGCAGCTTGAGACGAGTTATCCCCATCTATAATGAGGCCAAAGTTTTTATCAGGAGTAGTCAATAGTTTAATTCATTTGTTATCAGACCAGTCCCGCACCAGAATCGCTGCGAAAGGTGGACTAGGGTGAACTGCCATGGGAAATTTTTTTAGCCATCCACCGTGACTAACGAAACATAGGGCAGTATTGTACGTATGTATGTCTCCGTGGATACATTTAATAGTGGTCTTTTCTTTAATTCTTTGTCGCAATAAGACATATTGGCAATCAAAAATATAAATGTTGTTGCTGGAATCAAACAAGGCTTCGATTTTATAACCATTAATGACTACAGGTCCCGTATTTGATAATGTCAGAGGGTTGGCAAGAGCGCACAAACCATCCCTCTGCCTCCATCTACATCCCGTCTCGTTCTCATGTAGGTCGCACGTCCGGCGGCCCAGGAACTCAGAAAAAGGCTCCAATTTATGTAGAAGAGACTTGTTTTGTAGGATGTACAGTAATCTCTAGGAGGACAGGGTGCCTCGAGAGGAGTTGTGGTATTGTATGAGGAAGTCGGGAGTGGCACAGAAGTACGTAAGAGCTGTACATGATATGTATGAGGGAAGTGTGACGGGGCGAGGTCTGCAGTAGGAGTGATGGGATTCATTCAATGTGGAGGTGGGATTACATCAGGGATCAGCTCTGAGCCCTTTCTTATTTGCAGTGGTGATGGACAGGTTGACAGATGAGATTAGACAGGAGCCCCAGTGGACTATGATGTATGCGGATGACACTGTAATCTGTAGCAAGAATAGGGACCAGGTCATGGAGACACTAGAGAGGTGAGATATGCTCTAGAGAGGAGAGGAATGAAGGTCAGTAGGAACAACACAGAATACATGTGTGTGAATGAGAGGGAGGTCAGTGGAATGGTGAGGATGCAGGGAGAAGAGTTGGCGGAGGTAGACAAGTTTAAATACTTGGGATCAACAGTACAGAGTAACAGGGATTGTGGAAGAGAGGTGAAAAAGACAGTGCAGGCAGGGTGGAATGTGTGGAGAAGAATGTCAGGGTTTTGTTATGAAAGACGTGTACCAGCAAGAGTGAGACCAGCTTTGTTATATAGGTTGGAGACGGTGGCACTGACCAAAAAAACAGGAAACAGAGCTGGAGGTGGCAAAGTTAAAGATTTTAAGATTTGAATTGGGTGTGACAAGGATGGACAGGATTTGAAATGAGTACATTAGAGGGTCAACTCAGATTGGACGGTTTGGAGACAAAGTCAGAGAGGCGAGATTGCTTTGGTTTGGACATGTGCAGAGGAGAGATGCTGGGTATATTGGGAAAAGGATGCTAAGGATAGAGCTGCAAGGGAAGATGAAAAGAGGAAGGCCCAAGTGAGGTTTATGGATGTGGTGAGAAAGGGCATGCAGGTGATGGATGCAATGGAGCAAGATGTACAGGACAGGAAGATATGGAAAAAGATGATCCGCTGTGGCAACCCCTAACCCGTTTTTTCAATGCAAGGTTATTGCTGCTCTCTTTTGTTAAACTCTTATTTTCTCTATATTAAGGGTATGTCTTCCAGTGCTTATAAGACATTATTTTATACTTTATGAGCTCCTATAAGAAGAATGCCAGCCACTTTAAAAGAACTAAAGAATGACTGACTCACATTTCCTCTTCTTAGTCTCAAACAATGCTTTTTGTGGTTTCTTTTTTCAGAATCTAATTATTTAATCATAAATGTGATATATACTAATGTCTCATTTAAACTGACAAATCAACAAAGTGACTTTACTACCAAAGCAAAATAAAGAGAATTATGTGGGCTTTTGCATTACAAGCTTGTATTAAATAAAATATTGTCAATATAAGACAGTTTTTCAGCTCACTCAAAATCATTTTCAGCAGCCTATCTTTTTACACAGTGTCATTCCATATTAGTGTTTGATTTGTTATTAGAGCTATGTGTATCATTAATATGCAGTGTTTGGCTGGCACAGGAACAAGTCCATAATAAGTGAAAATGGATTTGCTTACAGTTTAAAGCAGGTGTCAATGCATGACAATGACAAGTATCTCCTTGGCACATCATCAAGTCAATGAGTAAATAAATATAACTGTAAGTAGGCAGTAAAATAGAGGAATTTTTATCTATAATCACACAGAAGATTAGAATTACTTTCATAAAATTAGATGTCATTTGGTTTATGACACATTATTAGTGTCCCAATGAATTTCAATAGCACTTGTTTTAGATGTGTCTATAGTAATATTAAACCTCATTAGATGTATAGTGTACAATGCAGTCAACTGGTTAAGTTAGTTGGTGGCCCACAAAGATGCCCACTGCAAAGGAAAAAAAATGTTCAACCTGAATGATAAGACATGGGTGTTTGATCAGACTCATGTACAAGGTTTCCTGTAATATGCTACTCAATTTTGTGGTCAGAATATATTACAAACTCATTGTTTGCTGACATGTCTGAGAACTAATTCAAAAATACCTTTTTATATAATGCAATCTAGTTTTCTAGAATGTATTCGGAATAAAGAACTCCTTAGCACTTTTTCTTGAAAACATTTCTACAGCTCGCTACACTCAACTAGTTGCAAACCAGTTTCCCAGCTAAGTGCCCACCACTACATCAACTCACCATGCCTTTGAACAAAGCAAAAACTAACAAGTTATAAAATGTACACGTAGCGTAAAATACAGATGAATTCGATGACTTAGTGATTTGATTTTAAACATGGTGCATTATACTTTTTTTGTTACTTTATCAAAGAGACAGTTATCTCATTTTTATTTGTTAAATATTTTCAAACAGTGAGTCATTACAAAAATAACAGTGATGATGAAAGCAATTCATCTGCATTAAAAGACTATGTTAAATATATGCTGTTTAACAGTACTGAATAATATCATGTAGTTAAAAAAATAGCAGAAACAGTTTACAGCGGCGATAGATTCCAATTTAAGTGATATTGTTAGCTTTTGATTAAGCTGTGACTAATTGTCGTTTAAATTTATTAAACACCCCATTGACAGTTAACATCTCTGTTGAATACTCAAAGTAAAATTCTTGGCTACTTCAGACCAGCCTGCAAAGACAGTCTGGAGCTTTGCCGATAAACATTTTGTCAGTAAAATATTAAATTATTATGATGTGCTGATAATGAAGCCGTGAGATTATTTTTAGTGTAACGTATTTGTTTATTTCATGCTTACAGAACAACACTTATCTAATTCCATTCCTCTTACATTCATTTCTAGTAATGGTGAATATTTTTTGTTTAAGGCAAAATTACCTCAAGCAGCAGAAGCAGTGAGCAGGTGTACAGCACCAGTGGTACAGTCTGTGTGCTCATGCCTTTCCCAGCATTTGTCGAACTCATATTAACGATCTGTTTCACTATTAGGAACAGGTGTTGGAAAATATACAAGTCAAGGTAAAGTCTCTTGAGAAAAAATTAATTCATAATTAAAGTCACACAAAATATTTTTGCCTTTTAATATACATGAGTTTAGAAATTTGCCAAAGCTTTTCAATAGCAGATTTAAAAATTTCGTAACTTTTGTGACGGGTGGCGATGGAAGGATCATCTCTGAAGCACTACCTCCCCAGGGACGCTAGAGGGCAGCCCTCCTGGGAGGCTGTGGCACCATGGATTCCCACATCGCTTGCCAAGACTTGGAGTTTGGTATAGCACTGTTTGATCCATGGGGGTTACCAAGGGGAGCTGCAGAGCCCTACATTGGACTTCCACTACACCTGGGAGTGATTCCAAGTAATAATAATGAGCCACCTGGAGCACTCCCAGGATCTGAATAAAAGGAGCCGCCTCACTCCATTCGAGGGGAAAGAGTCAAGAGGAAGAAGGATGAAATTTGCAAGGGAGGAGTGGAGGTGGAAGGACTGTGAATTGGAAGGAAAGAAAGAAAGAAAGAAAGAAAGAAAGAAAGAAAGAAAGAAAGAA
>JANRMT010062832.1:5319828-5345937 GCA_026402145.1 Polypterus bichir lapradei | reverse complement strand
GAAAGAAAGAAAGAAAGAAAGAAAGAAAGAAAGAAAGAAAGAAAGAAAGAAAGAAATTGTGTATGTTCTGTGCTGTGCTCTGGGGAGCAAAGAAAAACGCTTTCCCAGTCTTGAATAAAGTGTGTTGTGTGCTTGAACTCTTGTTTCTGCCTGTCTGTGTTGGGTTTGAGCAGCGGTACGCACCCAACTGGTTCACACTTTATACAGAGAACTCTATTTGGAATATCTCAATGTAAAAAGGAATTTTCCTGACAAATTTCCTTAAGGAAAAAGTGTTCCAGATTTCAACATATTCAGTCCACTTGGAGCAGAGTTGTTTCATGTTGACAGACAAGTGGACAAGGCAGACAGATAGGCACAGCAATCACAGTAAGTGTTTATATGTGAACATACCTAAAAATTGCTGTAACCACCAGTGTCTTTCTTTCTTACTTGCACTGTACTTGCATTGTCTTTTAGATACATTATATACCTCTTAAAACTTTTAAAAATCCAATATGTTCTGTTTCTTTTAAGACTTGTATTTTATTTTTGGTATCATCCAATTTAATTTATAGTACCGAAGAGTTGTGGCAATTTATAAAATGTAAAATATATTTACAATGAGGAAGAACTACCACTCATCCTTCATATAAATGCAGAAACTTGCATAATACTGCACACTAAAGAAATTAAACAAATGACATAAGTGACAGAAAGACAATCGATATTAAACATACTGAGAAAATAAATCTAAAACCCCCAGATCCTGAAACTGTATATCAAATAAGGAAAATACGTGGCATTTGAGCCATTGACATGTGTGTTACATCTCACTGTTGTTGTAATTCTGACACCACAAAATTGTGACGCGGATAAGACCTTTGAAAAGACCCACAAAAACAGGCCAGAATCCTCACTGAACTACCCCAGAGAGGGTCTCTTCCCAGCAAGCATGACTAAAAGAAAAACCGTGAGGCTTCAGGCCTGCCCAGGCTCCAAATTTAAGGAACATACTTTTAAAGTAAAAAAAAAGTGCTTTACGGTCTCAAAACAGCAAGAAATGCCTCACTAGAATGAGAACTCTATTGACATAAGTTCCACATGAATCTTTATTAAAAAATCAGGGTTTATTAAAAAATAGATAAATACAACAAAGGCTGATAAGAACAAAAAAGAGTTGTCTGAAAGCAAATCCCAAGGCAAACAAGCCCTAATACATTGAAAAACAAAAACAGGCGCAAAAAAACCCCAAAAAAATCATTAACAAAAGCAAATGCTCACAATGCCACAAAGGCACACTCATTTGCCAAGCTTGCCTTTAAAGACTGGGACGGTCCTTTAGCAGTGCTAAATGCACAAAACACAAAGGACATGATGCAATTTACAGAGACAGTACATATGTATCTTTAAACATAGCTGCAAAATATTAAATAAGCAGAGCAATATTTACAGAAATTATTGTATCAAATGACCAATACTGAAAGATGATCGAGAAAAGGCAAAGAAAACAACATAAGCTAGGGGAGGAACCCTAGCTAAAACTACACAGTAAGTAGCAAATTGGGCAGTCTTCCATTTCTAGTGAAATAGTGGTGCTTGAGTATTTCACCTTTTCCTAGTTGCCTTCTGTTTTGGGCATGGCATCCTATTATTTTAGGACTCTTACTTACTATTTTAAGATGACTGGTGTCTGGATTGAGTCTTCTCCTGTCCCCGCAGTTGAAACACATGACTGTGTGATCTTCCACTCAAGCTTTGCAAATTAAAAACTAAACATGCTTCCAGCTATGATTAAATGACCATATCTTACTGTGATCTCACAATCTATATCTGCTTTTAAAGTCCTCTGTATTGCTGCCTTCAAATTCAGACTGCTTTTTACTACTTTGAGTAAAACTCACTGTAGAACTCTCTGCACCATTGATCATAATGCTGTGCTCTTAAAATAGGGCAAAATGTTACTTAATATACACAGATGAGCTCTAATGTAGCAAAACATGATCCTAATGAGAGAAGAACTGTATATGACTACCAAAGTTACATGTTAGAGAGAAGATAAACACATTTACAGAGGTATGTAGTAACAAGCACTCTCAAGAAGACTGGCAGGTCAGTACGATCAGCATTTACACTAGCATTCAAAGACTATAGATTTCTATTAAACCATAAAAATTGCTGAATGAGAGAGAAGATACCACCAAGATGGAGACCAGCAATGCTTTCAGGATAACCCCAAATTATTCCAAATTATGCAAGAATGGCACCAGAATCATTCCTGAGTCAGAGGACCTGACAGGTTATCCACAAGCTAGGAGAACTTAGAGTCTGTAGGAAGTCAGAGACACAGACTCAGTAAGACTAGAGAAGAAAGAGAACATAGTAGGAATGGATAACATCTCTTTCTTTGGATGTCATGATCAGAAAACAAGATAACACAATTATGTGTACAGAGTATTGTAAACCTACTAATAGAAATACCTTCTTACATGTATCGAGGTTAATATCGTTGTACTTAATTTATCAGTTTCAAAATTTCTTAGAAACCAGAGGATTTGTTGTACCACTACTGAATATACTTCCTCTGTTAAGTATCTATTGCAGAGATTCAAGGTCAAAGATTATACATTGAAAATAGTTAGAACTGCTTATAAATAGGGTTTGTACACCAACTGTGATATCCTCCTGTCATTAACCTGCCGCAATAATGCAGTTAGACTAACTTGCTACCTTACATATTCAGTACACTCTAATGCAATCCGACAGAGCATTTTAAAACACTGACACATTCTGAAGTTACTTCCATGTTTTTATCACCCACTTAATTTTCACGAAATTAAAATATTAGGCATCTGGTAGTCTGGATCTCTGATCAACAGCCACATGATTTATGGTAACTGCTTTTGTAAAATGCCACTTTTCTTGTCTTATATGCAGCCTCTATGCCAATGTCTTTAACCATGACAAGATTATGAATGATTATTTCTCGATCACCTAAAACTAAAAACAATAAAATTGGACAGACTGCAGTACAAAAGGAGTGAGTTACCAACTATTTTGCACTTGACTTTTGTAGTATGTGGGCAAGACTACAAGAGTTGCAAGTGTAAGAATTTCTGAACATAAAGGCATAATCAGAAACAGCGCCACTAACCAGTTGGTTCCCAGCGATTTTGCAGACCTGTAGTATTCTATTTCAGACCCAAAATTTATAGTTTTGGAAATAGTGCATCCACACCCTGTGGAGGTAACTTTGACAGCATGGTCCTAAGGAGAGAAGCTTTTTTTGATTTTTTTAGTTAAGCACCCTGGTTCCAGTTGGTTTAAATTAATCAAGTGATCTGAAGTGTTTTCTTTAAATTTTACATTATTTTTGCTAGAGTCTGTTTGTTGGTGTAAGCCTCACATGCTGTCTATGCATTGTGATAAGTCGTCCGTGGCGTAAGGCAGTTTTTAAATAATCGTGCCCGAGAGCATGCAAGTTTGGAGAGGGCACAGGTGTAAGCGTTCCAGGGTGTGGAGGAGAGGAGGCAGGCTGCTGGAAGGAGGTAGCTTTGGGGTAGCATGAAGCCTACTCTTGGGGCTGAAAAGGATCACTCCCACTGGGTGTTTCTGGGAGTGTGGAGTGACATGAGGTTCGCTCCCACATAAGGCTGAGAAGTGGCAATGGGAGCTGTAGGAGTAAAGGGAGGCTCGGTGCCGCACCCTGCTATGAAGCCATGGACAGCAGGGACCCGAGCCTATAAATGTAGCTTGGGTGTGCCTGTCGGTTGGGGGTCTCCTTGGCTGTAAGAGGGGAAGCAGGAGAGACGTTGATTTTAGAAGAGACACTAGGGCTTTTGAGTTTTTAAAGGACAAATTCCTTTTAACCTCGATTTAACTGGACTCTTTATTTATGGAATTGTTTTAACCTCCACATTCACCTTCTTTTCAGATTATTTATTTATTGATTATTGGAGCACTGCTCTATTTATTTGTATACTGTTTTTGCATTGTTTTGATAAAAGTACCTGAACACTTTTCACCTACCCCATGCTGCATTATTGTGTCCTTATTTGCCCAGCTCATCTCAGTTATGACAGTTATGGGTTTAAGAGGCTCCAGAGCATGACAGGGACTGTGAAGCCTACCTGCACTGTCACATGCCTGAGCACAGTCTAATATAATTACCTGTTGGCAATTGAGAGCCTGTTAGTTAAACATCCTGCTTTTTTGAGAGGTAATATATACAGTACATTGTGGCAGATGGCCAGTACCCTTGCTCAGCTGGGATGCCTCTTTAATGGAAGGACCGGGGGAGAGAGTGTGCTCAGGTCATTATCTCCCCCAGACCCTGTTGGGCTTGGTGAATGAAGCCAGAGTTTGCTACAGGGATTGCGGAGTCCTGCTTTGTCAGGCTTCCGCCTCACCCAGAAGTGCTTCTGGACCAAACTAACAGGCCACAGGAAGTACTCCCAGGTGCAGAATAAAAGAAGCCACTGCCCCAGGAGCCAGAGTTGGGAAGCTTGCTGGAAGAAGAGTGTAAAGGGAAAAAGAGTAGGAGAGAAAGAAGGCAAAGATATTGTACTGTTTATTGTGCTTATTTGTACTTCTGTACCGTACACTGCAGGTGGGAAACAATTTGGGAAGCGTTTCCCACAGAAAAATAAAAGCTTGTGAGTTGCTGGACTTGTGTCTGAGTTTGTCTGTGTCGGGTTTGGGGAGTTGGTGTTCCCATGCAGGCCACAAGGTATATGTATTTTTTGACATAATCATTAATACATTGTCTCTTTTTCCCTGTTTAATACAATGCTTTCTGTATGTACAGCTTTGTTCTACACATTTAAAGTGGCATTCCTGAACACTTGGATTAGAACGATCCTTGATAAAGAGACCAATACAGTTTTGAAATAGATTGGAGATTTTATTCCTGATCCATATACAGAAGCGATCTTCCTCATATATCTTTCAGAAAATATGGCCTCCTATATCTGAAATTGGAACCAACGTATGATCGTGTTGATCATGTGGGATCCCAATAATCAAGTGGAGATGTTTAAACTTTTGGTCATTCTCTCGATACAAGTAGTTACATTTACCCCATGTCTATCAGACAGATTTTAAATTTTTCAAGGCTTTATGGGTGGTGACGAACATCTCGGAACAATTCACCATAGGAAATGTATATACAATAATTTGTTTGTAGTGATTTGTTGTGTGAGATAAATGTTAATGATAAGGTTCTCTTGCACACTGCGATTGGTTATAGGATTAACCATGCACCGAATGATATACGTATAAAAGTGTTTGATCGTAGTCTGACTGCCATATTCCTTATTTATCCTTTATTTATTAGTGGGTTATCATTATTTATACATTATATATTTTAGAGTTGATGGTATTTATATTCTGCTATATTTTTCTTTGACTTTTGACTGAGTTGTATTGTGACATGGAGTACCATTTAACGTACAACTGGTTATATATGAGGTCAGTTTAATTATTTGTTTTGGACTCGAGTTATGCGTGGTGGTTATTTTGGGATCAGGGTCTGCCCACAAATGCCCATATGCATCACAGTAGGAAAACTGCTAAATCTAAAATGTGATACTGGCAGATATATTTTATTTGTTTTATTGTCCCATGGCATAATGACCAACAGTACTGCAATATGTTCAATTCAATATATTCTTGTTACGCGCCCTTCCACTTTTATGCTCAGTCACCTGTTCAATGACTGAAAATATGATATGAACAAAGAAATGTAGCAAACACAAAAGATAACAATAAAACATAAAAAGTCCAAATTCCAGATGTCATACTGTAGATCAGCCCAGGTTCTGAAAGTAATCAGTCCATAGTCTGATCCCAAAAATAATATGTATGATTGGTTTGAATTAATATTTTCAATTAAAAAACAATGTCATGTTATTGTATTGTTTAGTTTAGTAAAAGAGCATTTTCTGACCTATTCCTTTACAAAAAAGTAGGTCTGAATGTAAAGAAACAAGATAAACACTGTGCCACTGTACTGTTCTGTGCTATAAATTTAACCACCAAGTTTGCTTCATTGACTATCTGGTTATTTTAAAGTCATCATTTTTTACAGATGAACTAAACTAGTGACAGAATTCAAAACATATCAAAACAAGATACAGTCTGCTCCCCTATAAAAATGATTAATATAAAGGGTCTAAACCCTAGTTTAGCCCCAGTGATTAATAGACTTCTTTGTATGTCACCCCTTGTAAAATGGTTTAATATTGGATTAATCTTTGAAGTAGTAAGGCACATGTATAGTGGATATTGTTTTACAAATCTTACAGGGAATGTGTATACTATAACAGCATAAACTACATGCCACCCTGGCAGCAATATTTAAATAATAAAATTAGATTCATACATTCGTTAAAATAAAATATTGAGATTAGGTAGGTTACATTTGCATATATGCAGTTTACTTATGGGTGACAGACGTAAGTGGGTAAACTATAAAACAGTGGTCAACAACAGTCCACTTGGCAAGAAGGTTGTACTATATACTAAATTGATGCTTGAATTAAATGTGACTAGCAACTTGAAGCATTATAAAGAATCATACAATTTGAAAAGAACCACATGAACATAAGCACCAGTATATAGAAAATATATGTTAATTGATAGGTTTAGTAGGACACAAGCACATATAACAAATGAACAAGAGAAAACACAATCAATTTAGCTTTTTCGGAGCCTGTCAGTTCATTTTCACATAGACATTCTATGGCTGAGCTGAGATTTCAAAATCCCCACTGTGCTTATTTTCTCAGCATAACTTGTCAATTTGCTTGACACAGTAATAACCCTTTGTGTAAAAATTATTCAGAGTCAGTGAGTAACTAATTCTTGACACACTTCCAGATTTACGTCTGTACTCTGTAGGAACAAATCGTTTAGACTTTTTTTTAAAGTAACCACTATACTAACCCTTGTTAATTCTTTTTTCTAAAAAACATTTATGCCTGTAGTTAGATTGGTCAAGAACTGTTGTAATATGACTATATTTTATTAAAGCAGGCATATACTAAAGAAATACACAATTCTCAATGTCTGAGGTGAGACTTAATGTGGTTATGACATTGTACATTGACCATGTTGTAAATAAATAAAGATAATGGGCCTCAGAAATGCATTGTTTTAGTGTGCTGTGTATACCTGTATGTGATTTGTCCAGATATCCATTTTATGTTCAGTTCAGTTTCAAGGCTACAAAACAAAATGTAACAGGAGTGAAGCAGGGAACAACAATGCTGAAGTAAAAGTTGTTATTGCAGTACGGGCACTCAGACCCTGGAGGGCAGCGGTGACTTCATGCCTGCCACTTTCTTCATTTGTAACCAGTTAGTGATGTTGATGAAGCTGACTTTATTTGCCTTCATTTTAATTGATTTAGCTTTTTTTAAGAGTCAGAACTTTTCAATTTTCCCTTCACTTAACCATCAATCAAATAATAATGAGAAGCAAAGCATGGCAACATATGACCAGCTCACTCAGGCCATGGACATTATTTTTGCTCCAACCGATTCCTTAATAAAATGCCCATTTTGCTGTTAATGAAGCATACTGTATAATTCGTATGGCTGGTTAGAGCTTTCATTCTTTCACATCAGGTATTTCCAAAACTGTTGACTTTCACTATCAACATGTATTTCAGAAAAGAGGAATATTTCAATATTTCTCAAACCTTCACTTTGTTCTTTTAAAATATTTTATTGGAAGTAATGTTGTATATATGGTCATGCGAAAAGACAGTTTTTCCTTGGGGATTACTACAGTGTACAAAAATAACTACATGGACACAGAAATGCAAATGGCATCAAGGTATCTGATGATTAGTCAGCTTCCTTCACATCTCAGTATTGTTTGACTGCTGATTAAAAGTAAAAAAAAGGAAGGAATTGAATTGAAGGAATACTAAGGCCATAAATGATACTTTTTTACATGTTACTAGTGAAGGCAGAGAAAAAATTTTAATCTCATTTTTTATAGAGAACTGAAATACAAATTTCTTGCTACAAAAGGCTTCTTGGGGATGTACACTAAACAAACACCAAACATTATCAAAATGACCATGATGTGGTTTGCTAACATAACATTGCAGCTAACATAAGCCATCCTGTTAGCTAACTAAATTTAAACCTTATTCATAAACCATCATCATAGAGATTAACACTTCATCATTGCATTGTAACCATATGATGCTTGGTTGATTGGTACAAGAAGACCACATACTGTATTTGTTATGTCTTCAGCATGAAGAGTAAAACATTTTGTTAAGCCTTTCAATGCAATTGAAGTATTTTATTAGCTCACATTTCTACTCTGAGCTAAGCTAACCTCCATTTTCAGTAGGTAGTACATTGACATGTTTAACGTCTATGGGTACTGGGCTGCTGGTGGTGTTATTGTTCTTTGTGCTTGTAGTAGGTATCTGCATACAAGGAAGCTATCCACTTCACAAAAAAAAGCTTACATGAAGTTTGTTAGGCCAAGGTAAGAAATAAATGAATGGTAAAAAAATAGATGGAATTGAGGTGACAAAATGAGTTGTATGATATAGTGACAGTACTTTTAAATAATTACAAAAAACAAAGACACCTGTCAAGCTGCCCTTGGAAGAGCACAAGTAGGTTGCCTGGGTTAAATCAAATGAAATAATACATTCCATTTGTGTATGCAATGAGAATTCTGCTTGTGTAATCACAAGGCAGGGTAACACATGAATTCATGGTTTTCTATCGATTCGGTTTCATTAGCAGTGAGCACTTATGGTGATACATTAGATTAAACGTAATACACATAAAAGTTAAATCAATAAGTAGATTTGTCTAATGATTAATGCAGATGATAGCTGTTTATCCCATGATTTAAGCCTGTTGGTGTTTATTAAAGTTGAACGTATTGAAAATACTGCTTTGCTCAAACTGTTTGATTTTAGAAAGCAAAATACAATAGCATGAATCCTTTTGTTTCAAAGTGGTTTGGTCTACTAAATTGTTGGACATTCTCAAGATTCTATCCCTATCTCTGTGTCACCACATAACCAAGAAAAGCAACATAGCTGGCCTGTTCTCCAATTGCAGAAAATATGTATAAATAGTTGTAATATTACTTTGCACTTCTAAAGCATCTTGGGATGGTGTTCTATATTAAGACTAATTATCAAAGACTCAAAACTGCCTTTAATTGAAATTACAGAAGCCACCTGTGAAAAAAGAGACAGTATTGCTTCTACTGAGCCTTTTTTAGTGTGTGTCGTATCATTATGTCAGTCTTTTATAATCTTGAATTGAGTCTCTCTTTTTTTATGTTCTCTTGGCCCTTTTTAGAAATCATAATGTCAATAACAGGGTCCTCCCTGCATGGAGTTTGCATGTTCTCCCTGTGTCTGCGTGGATTTCCTCCTGGTGCTTTGGTTTCCAAAGACATACAGGCTAGGTGCATTGGCAATCCTAAATTGTCCCATGTGTGCGCCCTACGGTGGGCTGGCACCCTGCCCAGGGTTTGTTTCCTGCCTTGTGCCCTGTGTTGGCTGGGATTGGCTCCAGCAGACCCCAGTGACCCTGTAGTTAGGATATAGTGGGTTGGATAATGGATGGATGGATGGAAGTTTGACCTAATGTATCACCATAAGTGCTCACTGCTATATTACATTTATTTGTACAATAGTCTGATAGCTGCGTTCTTTGTGGTGTATTTTTTAATGTTAATGGTTTCTCTGTAAAACCTGCTAGCAAACCACATTTCTCTCCTGGGACAATAAAATTCAATTGAATTGAATTGATTTTTTGCTTATTCATTTTCAGAAGTTGTTAGATGGACGCACTCCATATTCACTGCCATAAAATGCACTCACAAAGAGTAGAACAGTTTAAACAAAAGGCCACACATGACAACTCAATTCAATTTTAGTTTTCTATCAAAGCAGTGCTGCAGATGAACAAGTATTCACATAGCAAAAGCAAAAAGAAATTGTGTAGCAAAAATAATTATTGTCAGCAATTAGTTTATAGTATATTGGTAAAGGATAGTGTTCATGAAAGTGTGTCAATCATTGCAAAAATTGACTCACTCAATTTTTTAAAAACACAGGTAATCTTGTCTCTGCAAAATAGCAATCACTTTCTTCCACTTAACAAAACAACTGTTTGCAACAGGGTTACATTGATAGTGAAAATTTATGACAGGTGCAAAGTTAATAAGCAAATATAATATTTTAAAGGAGTATAAGTCAAAAACATAACCAATATATGCAACAAAGGAATTTCGTTAACTGAAGATTTTCCTCACATAACTTAATGCTAGTAAGAGTTTTGACAACGTGAGTTAAAGAAGCTATTCAAACTGTATAATTTCTAAATGTGATTTAAAAATTTTATTAATCTCTAACGATAATTTGCTGAAGATTTGATTTTAGATCCTATTCCCGACACTGTTTCGAATTGTCTGAAAGTTGTTATGGGAGCATTAGTTACGACGTCATGAATAGTGTAATTTTTTGATAATACACAACATCTATTGTAAATAAACAAAGATAGTTATACAGTTGAGATAAGCTATTTCGGATAAAGCCTCTGATTTGTATGTAACACATTATGTCTTTGGGTAAAAGAGTATACTTTATGCAGAGTTTTTCCAAAATATAAGGTCAGGATGTAATACTGTGAATGTCAATAACACTTGTTATTTGTTTGCACTGATGCAATATTTCTTGTGTATTTTTCGGAAATAGCATAATGAGTATAAAGAGGACAACTGGTTAGATTTTTCTATAGCAAGAAGAACCATTATACTGTGAAAGTTGTTTTACTCATTCTAAAGTGGCAGAGCCTGCACATTTTTTAAGTATAATGAAACAGAAAACAAGGCAAGATGTCTGCTTGAGTTTCAATTTCTTCAAGAAGGTAGATTTTTTTAATGTAGTTTTTAACATATCAAAATAATTAAAAATCAGGTTGGTATATTTATTTACACTATGTTAATTCTTCCAAATGCTATATGAAAAATTTACAAGCTTGGCAGATTGTTGGAATTCACTTTTTAATAGGTCAATATTGTCAAATTGTGTAATTATAAATCCTAGATAAGCAAATTTTCTGACATAGTCATGCTTAATACTCATAAAAATAGTGAATGGCTCAACAGAAATATCAAAAGGAATTGAGGAAAGTGGGTAGTCTTCTAGAATATCTTGGCATAGGTCACAAGGGTGAGAACCTATATAGCATGGATGTCCAACATCACATTTTTGCAACAACAGTTAAGTACTTTTCAACTGAACTTTTTCATGTCCAGAAATAAAACAACCTTAGACCTCCTAATTTTAGGATGACACATATATTACATTTTATAGATATTGTAGATATATCTCTCTATTATATAAAAAATCTTGGGACGAGACCAGACTTTTCAGAGAGACGAGACATTTTCAGATAGATCATTTCAAGTCCTGCGAGACAAGAGTTTGTGCCAAGAGATGAATTGAAAACCTAACAGGTTCAAGCATGGATGGAAATAAAAGACAAACAGTAGGAAAAGAAAACACAAAGAGTAGAAGACAAAGTAGAACGTGGTAAAGAGGTTCAAAAATGTTGCCACAATACACATGCAGAGCAGGTTAGAGATTATAAAAGTACTAAAATTCAAAAGTCTCATAAAACTGATAGTAAAGATCGCATTAGCGCTAATAAATTATTACTCAGTGAAATAACAGAACAGCGAAAAGAGATCAAACATATGGACAGAGGTGATATGACAGAAGTATTTAGATATTGGTCGGCTTGTAGATCGTCTAATTCGTGTTGCCATCATGGAAAAGTAGTGTTTCTTCCCAATGAAGAGGTGTATCATTGAGAAATAAAAGATTTGTTATTTGGTGAAAGTGAAATTCACAAACAATACAGGCAAAATATCCGAATCTACAATAATCTGTTTGTGTTCGCATCATACAATGCTCAAAATGTAGATTGACACGATTCAGGACCATACACTATGAGAATCTGTGATCTCTCAACAATTAAAGCTTCTACAAGTTTAATTTCAAAGAAACCACAATTCGGTCAGGTTTACACTTATGATCACGGAAAAGTGATGCAACATAGAACCGAAAGAGTAAATCTAACGTATTAGAAATTCTACAGCCACTAATGAATACAAATCCATATGTCCAAAAGTATCTTACTTTAAACTAAATTTATCTGAAAAACACGAACAAAGAAGATTTCTTGGATTTCTATATGAATCCGAAAGATCATGCTCGCATATATAATAAACCAACATATGACGAATAGTCAGTGATAATAATTTCAAAAGACAGAGATATCAAAGAGTTGATATTCATGTTTATGCAAAAGCACAGCCTGATTCATCGCAAACGGCAGATCCAGGAAATGACTAGCATGTTGGGCCCACATGGGGGTTGGCAAGCAAAGGAAGCAGGGGGCAGAGCCCTCTAGTACTGTATAAATAATCTTTTGAGTAAGCATGGGTATAAGTGTACCCTGTAATGCGCTGGCATCTTTTTGAGAATTGATTCCAGTCACAACCATGAAACTGAAGAAGTGGGTTTCCATACTTAGTGGATAGATGTCTGGACTTAACCCACCCAGTTTAATGATGCAATATAATGGATGACAATACTTTTCAGCTGTATTAGTTAAAGCCATTGCCAGCTATCATGGAAACTGTTTTGCGATTCACAGTTTGAAGGTAAAAAACAGTTGTAGTTTTAGAAGAAATAAAAATATAACATGTAATCATCTGAACCACCAGCATTTAAACTTTGCAATGACTTAATGTAACCTGTAATTTTACATAGAGACAGAGCTATATTCAAATCATTTATATATGATACTTATTTTTTTGCAAAATCTAACTTTTGAACAAACTTTTGTTTTTTGTGTTAGTGAATTTTTGTGAATATATAAATTTCAGTATCCCCTGAATACATTACTTATTTGATTAAAGTTTTTTTTTAAAGGACTTCAGCTGCATACAATAACACAGACCAACTCCAGGCTTTCCTAATTCATTAGTGTCCTGTTTACCATACATTAAAATTTTCAAGATTTTTTTTCTATATATTAAGTAGTTTTTCAAAGCACAACTAACTTCATATGCAAGATCCTTTCCCAGAATAAAATGGTGTTTTCTGAAACAGTGATTCTACAAGGAACCACACAACCCTATAAACGAACCATAAAATGCCGCTAGAGAACCATTATTGTTGTGTGGTGTGAAATTATGTGTGCTCCATTCTAATTAAGACTAACACAAGGGAATGGTCTGGAAGGTACACTGGTAGTCACATATTCACCTACTTACTTCACAGCCCAGAGGTCAATGACCCAGATGTGGAGCAACAGTCTGACTTCACCTTTTTAGGTTCCTATAATATAAAAGGACTGAATTTGCCCATTTCTCATTTAACCTTTATTTTCTTGACACCTTTTTGTTGGCAGTCTTTTCTTACTCATAGAATAAATATTATTTGATCTGTAAAATACATGTACACATGATTTGATAATTGCTGTACTTGCTATTTATGGTATACTGAGCTTTCCTATGGAAAGCAATTGGCTGACAATTACTAGCTCTTGCTAGCTTGTGTGGTTCTATTACTTTAAATGTACAATTGATTGCCTTTGTTTCTCATCCATTAATCTTATCAAGTTGGGAACCAAGTTAAATATCTGGGCACTATTTATGTAATAGGATTTTTATTTTTTGGCATGTTCTAGTATACCATCCACCTTAATAGTTTTAGCAAACCAAAATAAAACACTTAAAACTTCCAGTATTTTGAAACATTTATAATAGGTAACATGTGCAAATAACTGATCACATGTGCATTCCATTAATTATTTATTTGCACAGTTACAGTATATTCCATTCCTGTATTTACCTTACACAATCACATTTTACTGCTAGTTGCCTTTATTTACATGATAACATACAAATTACAGTACTTTCAAGATGTGCATTACTGAGTTATAAAGGTAAGCTAAATACTGCTTTATTTACAACCTATTTCTCAAAATGAGCAGCACTCTCAAAGTTCAAACATGAGAAGTCAAAAGAGTAATTTGCTTGTCAAACCTGTTTTACCACCAATATCTACTTATTGATTTATTGATTTTTACAGTATCATCAGCTCTGAAACAACTTATATACATACAGTCAAGTCCATAAGTATTTGGACAGTGACACAGTTTTCATAAATTTGGCTGTGTACACCACCACAAAGAATTTTAAATTAAACGATCATTATGCAGTAGAAAAGACTTCATGAAAGTAAAGACAAAGGGTTTATTACAAGGTGCAAACCACTGGCAAACCTCAAGCATAGGAAGGACAGATTATACTTAACTAAATAACATTTAGTTTGTCCAAATACTTTTGATCCCCTAAAAATAGGGGGACCATGTATAAAATGTCTGTCTTTTCTAAATAGCTCATACAATATTTTATTAATTTCCTTTAATTAAAGGAAGTAGAGCCACTGCTGGGCTTTCTTGGCTAACAAGCTGGTGTTGTGGGACCAGGTGAGGTTCTCTGCCAGGTGGACACCCAGGAATTTGGTGCTATTGATGACCTCCACAGTTGAGCCGTCAATGTTCAATGGCAAATGGTCACTCTTAGTCTTCCTAAAGTCAACAATCATCTCCTTTATTTTGTCTACATTCAGAGACAGGTTATTGGCTTTACACCAGTCCGTTAACCGCTGAATTTTATGATGTGATTAGAGCTGTGCGTTGCTGCACAGTCATGAGTCAGCAGTAATGGACATGTGTAATGGACTGAGCACACAGCCTTGAGGGGCTCCAGTGCTCAGTGTGGTGGTTCTGGAGATGTTGTTTCCAATCCTGACTGACTGAGGTCTCTCAGTCAGGAAGTCCAGAATCCAGTTACAGAGGTAGGTGTTCAGTCCCAGCAGGCTCAGCTTTTCCGTCAGCTGCTGAGGAATGATCGTGTTGAATGCTGAGCTGAAGTCGATAAACAGCATTCGAATGTATGTGTCTTTATTGTCCAGATGAGCGAGAGCCAGATGGAGAGTGGTTGCTATTGCATCATCTGTTGAACGGTTCTGGCAGTAAGCAAACTGTAAGGGGTCCAGTGAGGGGGGCAGCAGGGTTTTGATGTGCCTCATGACAAGCTTCTCGAAGCACTTCATAATGATGGGTGTGAGTGCAACGGGACGGTAGTCATAGAGGTTGGGCACTTGTGACTTTTTTGGCATGGGAACTAAGGTGGTGGTTTGGAAGCAAGTTGGGACGATGGCGGTGCTCAGGGAAATGTTAAAGATGTCTGTAAAAACGTCTGCGAGCTGGTGTGCACATTCCCTTAGTACTCTGCCCAGGAATATTGTCTGGTCCTGCACCCTTCCGTGGGTTGACTCTACTTAGAGCATTTCTCACATCAGCCACAGTCAGATTTAATGCCTGGTCGCTAGGAGGAGAGGTGGTCTTCCTCATCACCACGTTGTTCTTTGCTTCAAACTGTGCATAGAAGTTATTCAGCAAATCTAGAAGGGAGGTGTCACTGTCACAGGTGGGTGGTGTTGTCCTGTAATTAGTGATAGCCTGGATGCCTTTTCACATGCTCTGTGCGTCTTTGTCATGTAGGAAAAGTCCATGGATTCTCTGGGCGTGTGCACGCTTTGCTACTCTGATGGTGCAGGATAGTTTGGCCCTCGCTGTTCTCAAGGCGATTTCGTCACCTTCCCTGAAGGCAGAGTCCCGGGTCCTCAGTAGCACACGCACTTCCTCTGTAATCCACGGTTTCTGGTTGGGGCGTGCAGTGATGTACTTGGAGACAGTGACGTAATCAATGCACTTCTTGATGTAGCTGGTCATTGATGACGTGTACTCCTCCAAGCTGATACAGTCGCTGTTGGTTGCAGCCTCTCTAAACACATCCCAGTCAGTGCACTCAAAACAGTCTTGAAGAGCAGAGATGGCTTCTGCTGGCCAGGTTCTCACCTGCTTCAGAACCGGTTTGGTGCGTCTGACGAGCAGTTTGTATGCTAGAATTAACATGACAGAGATGTGATCTGAGTTTCCAAAGAGAGGGCGGGGTTCCGCCCGGTACGTGGCAGGGATGTTTGTATAAATAAGATCCAACATGTTCGTCCTTCTTGTTGCAAAGTCCACAAACTGAAAATTACTGGAATTTAGGGAGCACTGAACTGAGATTCACGTGATTAAAAGCAACAATAACCAGTCCATCCGGGTGTGTATTTTGTATGTCTGTGATGGTGCTGTACAGTTCCCAGAGTGCTTCCTTAGCATTAGCGCTGGGGGGTATGCAAACTCCAATTATATTGTATCTGGACCCTCTGGTAAATTCTTGCCAGTCTGAAAATCTTATTTCCATGTAGGAAATGTTTAGCTATTTCCTTAGGTAATACAGGGAGATGGCTTGCAGACTGATTCAGAGAGAATGTTCGAACCATTAAGACCAAAGCCCTTACTAAAATCTATTGTAGAACACTTCACATTGCTTGATTATAGCCATATTGATCTTTCTGTCTGCAGTGGGCTGGCGCCCTGCCCAGGGTTTGTTTCCTGCCTAGCGCCCTGTGTTGGCTGGGATTGGCTCCAGCAGATCCCCGTGACCCTGTATTTAGGATATAGCGGGTTGGATAATGGATAGATGGATGATCTTTCTGTTTGTGTTCTTTCACAGGGCTTTAAAGATTTTTCAAAGAAAATCAGAAGGCGCTAAGTTTATTCTCACACTGGAATCACAAAATTTTCCAGGTTTTAATAACAATCTTAACTTTTTACTCTCCTCCTTAATTATTTGTACTGGTGTCTTTTTCACCCCTACTCTCATATACTCTTTTTTTCTGCTCTTTCTTAATATATATATATATATATATATATATATATATATATATATATATATATGAAACTTGATTATATCAGAGAAAGAAAGAGAGAGGTTGGGAGCATGCATATTATATCAGATTATTTTAGAAATTCTAAGAACTGGATTCCAACCTCATAGGCTGAGATTGAGAAATGAAACTACTGTAACAAAACCCCTATAACTACTGTATGTTGTTCTTTCTTCAGTGTTATGGAATACTGCATTTTAGATCTATATTTAACATCTCTGCTTTAGTTTTTTTTAATTCTATTTTACATATATACGCTGATCCTATTTGGAGTCATGTTAGGAAATTTACAGTATCTACCCTTCTGTTAAAGTGCAGATCAACAAATTACTCTGGAAGCTCAGCAATGTATAATGGCTACCTGCTGAATAGGAAAAATATTTATGTAGTTATGTAGTTACCTTGAATGTTGTCAGTGATTGCATAAATCCAAATTACTATAAACTATATACTAAATTAACTTAGGTTAAATATTTGGGTACAGTTAAAGAGCAAATGTTCACAAGGACAGTTAGTTTGTGCCAAATAAACTATAACTTTACGCAGTATGAAGTGTTTACACTGCATGTTTCTTTCCCTACTTAAAGAATTTTTTTGGTGCCCACAAATCACAACGATTTTGTGCTCATAAGTTAAAAGCCCATCAAAAACTGCTTTGTGGTAATAAAATGATTTCAAGGCCTCTTACTGTCAAGCAAAGCAAAACTTAAAAGCAATTGTTCTTGTTCTACTGAAAATCAGCAGCCAGATAAACTGCTGAGAGCATAAATTGCCGAACATAGCAAACAACAAGCTGTACAAGGGGTCTGGTGATTTTCATGTTATTTTTAGCAATGTTTTAAGACAAAATATGTTTCAAATGAGTAACACCTAGTCAGTATACAAAGAAACATAAAAAATGTACCAATCAGTTATTCATTTGGATGAACAAGGCTAGCATATGCATTTGTAATTTCTGTTGAATGGCAGTATGATCACAGAAAATAAGACACTTCCAACTGCAGCTGACATCTGCTACCATATGCAAACTGCATGCCTTAATTGTGAGATTTTCACATTTAAAAAAAAAAAAACATTTTCATTTCATGCATTCTTCGAAACTGTTAGCAATAAGGACAGCCAAGAGTCAGTTGCCTTAGCACACTTTACTGAATTGAACATTTTGAATTTGAAACTCAGATTCCTTATTTTTATGTTAAATATCCGAGCATTGTTTTTAAAAGAAATTTACCAACATGAAAGAAGGTCAGAGGAAATTTATCTGTGTAGCAAATTTTCACTTTTTTCTTATTAGTCACTGTCCTTTCATTATATCATTTCTGGTGCACAACATTGAGTCAGCACATTTTTATATATATATAACTAGACAGATAAAAATAAACTTTCTGCATATTTATATCAGTATCAGCTTGTAAATGAACTTGTGGGTACTAATGATTGTTACTATATAGTGGCAACATTACAAAGGTCAGGCCACAAAAAAATAAATGTAATTTTTGAAAATACAAAAAAGAGTATTCCTTTTTTATGTTAGACAAAACAGTGAGAAGTTGTTATGTCACATTGCATAACATTACAGGCAATAGGTAATTCTTGAAATCTGCAAAAGTTACCGAGTAGACAATGAAAAGTTACATCATGATAAGAAATAACAAACAGCTTCTCTAAACAACCAACTAGCACAACAAGTCATTGCCAAAATATACCTAAGATAACATCTAAGCTTAATTTATCAGAGGAAGAAGGGCTGGTAAAATGCTATAGTCGAGTGTCATAACTGGAATTTACTACATGTCATGCAATTCAATCATTGTGATGAGCTTGACAAAAGAGGCTCTTCTCTTTGTACTCCTTGCCCACCTCTTTCCATTATAGATGACCATGAGCCTCTTAATAAATATATGCAGTGTTGCTTGACAACTCCAAGCCCAGGTAAAAATAATAATATTCAGTATATGAACAGAAATAACTAAATAATAACTATGGGTTCTCAAAAGGCTTCATAAGTTAACGAGGTAGCATTTTCCCCTTTAATTGCAACAAACTGGCAGGGCACATTATGGATTTAATTTAATTTGATATATCTGGGAAACATTTATTTGAATAATTACTGACTTCAGCAGAGATGTATGCAAGTTTGAAATAGAGTAGAACATCCATGTTTTTCTAGGGACTGATGACAAAAAAAAGTGTTACATGGAGGAAATTGTCAGTGATTTCTTGGAATTCCATTTTTACAGGCCTTTTTTATTTATTCACTATAGTTTTTCTATGATTAAAAGTTATGGTAAAGTTTGAAGTGTTTAGATTTGGTCTGCTTAACACTAGAATTACCAGAGCCTACGAAAAAACTCGTAGATCCGGCCCACCTTAAATCCATTCGCACGTCTCTGCCAGCATCTTTTGTCCTATAAATGTGATGATAAAGACAAGCAGCAAGCAGCCTGGTAATCCATCTCCCCACCACCGCAGAACGTACACAATGTTTTCCCAGCTCATGCCTTGATTATTTGGGAGTGAAGTGCTGGAGTTTTAGAGTGGAAATAATAGATCGTTATTTGGAATACATGCATTTCATGTGTGCTCCGTTTCTACAATAATCTGTGTATGATTATTATTATTAAAATGTTGGCATAAACTATATAATGTGTGAAGCCTGAAGTCCAAAAATCAAATAAACACTTTCACAAAAGGTTAAAGGACTATACAACAGCTTCCATGGCGTAGAAGTAAGATTTGCTGACTTGTAATCAGGAGTCCACGGTTCGATCCCGACTTCCTCCTATATTTACTGTTTTCAGCAGTGAGTTGCTCTTATTGTTAATCTCATACAGTACACACATACATTTGGTTTGCGTCTGTAACAGACCATGTACATTTATACCACTTGTAAAAGTTACCGTTATTTTTTTCACTTTTATTCTCTCAGTCACGATCACGATACATACTACTGCCCTAGGGATCTGATGCTGTTAGTTTTTATTTGAAACTGGAAGTAACTGTAGATGTGAGTGGTGTTTTGAGGCAATGGAACTGGACATTCTCTAATCTGGAGGGATAAAAGCTGACACACAAATGCTGGCGAATCTGCCTTCTTCGTATCTCACCGTCACATGATTTTTTTTTTATTCAGTTTTATTGAGTGTTCCTGCTCACGCTGAATTAGTATGCACCTTATGGTCTATGATGTCAAAAAAAAAAAAAACCAGAGACAGACACAGGCTATTTACTGTAATGAAGGAGATGTACCTAATAATGTTGCCAATGAGTGTAATACAGTACATACTATTTATACATTTATAGAAGGTTTTGCTTTGACACATCAGATGTCACATTTTGCTTTCTTAGTAGTGGACTCCATCTTTAATTAGGAGCTCCTATAGCGCCAAAAGTGGTTGATATACAAGAATGCTATACACAAAATGTCAGCAAAAAATGTATGTTAGGTTCTGAGCTTTTTAATTTTATTATGCTTAAAAATCACTCCATCACAAGTAAAACATAAGTCAAGCAGGTACACAGTTTAAAAAATAAGATATGTTATCACCACACTCCTGCCAGTAGGAAAAGTTATATAGTCCAAATACCTTATGCTTATTAAAACAACAAAAGAAAATAAATGGAGGTAGAGGGCCAGCAGGCTATTTTGGCAAATTCTGTTAAAGAGATTTGACCTTCATAAGAAAAATTGCATTTTTTCTAATTTTAATATAACATAATAAATCCTAACAGTCCCACTATAGTTATAAAGGGATTGTTAAGATTTTTCAAATTAGGCAAGATAAGTCAACAGTCGACACATGATCAGTGCGGCATAGGTGATCACAATAGATTTATCTTTGCAAGATCTGATTCTGTCAAATGTTACTTTAATAATGCTGATCAGGAGCAATTGTGAGTTAAGCACAGTATGGCAAATAACCAAATATTTTTCCCTAAAATAACTTTAGTTTGGAACTTTTTCCAGGATGACCTAATGAAGTTGGTGTATGATATTGTTCATGTTTTAGATTCTGGTCCTGATAACTTTCTGACAATTTTAGAATGTGTGTGATTCAAAATTGTAAGATATATAATGTCATATTTTGCTCACATTGAAAAAAAGTATATTTTATAAATAAATGAATTCCATGATTTAACTGAGATGCCCCTTTCCTATAGTTGTCTAATAGTGAGCACTTTAAAATTAACTGATAATATCTGGAAATACTATTAATATCTTCATCATTACACCAAGTGTGCTGCGGCTGAATACAAAGGCTTTGACCATGAAGTGGTTAGTATTGAAGGTGAGGGATTATTTGCAGGGTAGGGAATTCATTTAGCTGACGATCATGTCTCCCTAAAGTGAATGGCCCATAATAGAGAATGCAACGTGTGGGTTACTCTGTGGTTTTTAGATCTTAAGCCATACTGCTTCACAGTTTACCATTTCAAAGGTCAACTCCACGGAAACCCTGATACTCTGTCCTGGATGTATAGCCATTCAGAGCAAACATTTTGCATGGTAAGTCTGTGTTTGAAAAGGAGGTCATGTCATTGTTCACTCCTCCTCTATGTGAGGTTCAGCACAGGAACACGCGGGGAGCCTAGGTTGAAACAGAGGGGTTTCTTTTCCTCAAAACATGTTCTTTCCTCTTCATATGTAATGACTGGAAGACCATCAGTGAAAGACTCAGCCAGGAAAGTACTTGGAACTCCACAAACAAAGATTTGCCCAATGAATTTCCTGGAAGGAAGCTCCAATCCTGTCTTTTTGGGACAGATGACTTCTAACTTTAGTATGAAGTAAAAATCCAGAAGAGGGCCAGGAAGTTCTGTTTTCACTGTCAATCAGCCAGGAACTGCATCTGTTATAGGGTGTCAGTTTGTTTTTCCTGTGGGATAAGCCCCATAAAGATCTGGAGGTCCATGAGAGACGTTCAAGTAAACTGTTTTCCAAATATTTCTGTTGACACCTGATCATTTTTACAATTATTGTGTAGCTGACTGGATGTTTTTGGCTGTGCTCGATATTGGTGGTGCAATCACAGCATCAGTCATTTTCACAGCTAAGTGCAGTCAGTTCATCACTTATGTTGCTCATTTGTCTTCTTGCATTATTTTTATCATGTCCAAGAAAGATCAGAAGGCCTTTGCTTTGATTGTGAAACTTGAAGTGATAAAGCATAAATAAACAGCCTTATTAAACTGATAACTAATGTTATTAAACTAATTTTGTTAATATTTATGCATTTTAATATTTTTGAGCAATAATAGGGATAATTGTTTGGATCCAGGGAACACTTTGTTCTGTTTCAATTAATGGTAAATACATTATCTGTTCACATTACAAAAAAATCACCTTATGAAGGGGTTTTCAGGAAGACATTAGCTTTTCAAAGCAGTAGAAGCCTGCTTATGGATAATTAAATAAAGAGGAACTACAGAAATTAAAATCAGGAAATCTGCAACTATTTAGAGCTCCAGCAAATAATGCTTAGTTTACTGTGTAAATCTGTAGTTCTAGTATAGTGTCTGTGCACTTGTGTTTTGTCATGTTAGGGTCCTAGGGGGGCCTGTTCTCCCCTTTCATTATTTTATTAAGTATACCATAAGAAAATGCCTCAAATGCCATATTCTTACCCCACAGTTAGTTACTGTACTCCTCTGCTTCCTTTCTTTTTATATCTGTTACCCCAGGCAATCAGTAAAAGAACAGGTAGCAAAAAGGTACACTTTTAATTATGCATTACAGATAGTATACCTAAATTATGAGGAAACTAAGTACAATGAGTGTTGGTTAAATAATAATAAAATCTGATAATAAGCTACCAGATGGTTTACTGTTTGACTAGTCTTTCATCCATCTTGGTCCAGCATGGCTCTTGAATAGAGTGAGTGATGACTTTGCCTCCTCCATGGATAAAAAATGGCAAAGAGTGAGAAAAAATGGTAGAGAGGCAGAATTTATACAAGTTCCTGTCATATGTCATAGACTAATGGGGCATCATGGTGCAGAGTAGCCCTTCTGTTTCAACAACTTGTCCTGATCAGCCACACCTCAGTCATTTAAAGCCTGCTTCATACCAGTTCTTGTTTTAGCAAGACCTATGGCTGAATACCATACCATACCATACCATTCCATCCAGCTAAAGTGTCATTTCATCTCAAACTTGATGGCCAAGTTATGGCCTACCTGGAGGGTTGGGGTGGCTTATAGAATGTCCTGCACAGAGTTATAACAAAGCACCATTGCAAAACTAGTTATAAGTAGAAAGATGAATGCTCCCAACCATCGAACCACAAACTACACTCCCAAAGCAGCACTTAATAAAAAGGCTCTTGCCAGTAATTGCATTCCTAAAATTTTGGGGAGTTCATAATAACTTGCTTATAGAAAGCTTCTTTCTTTAAGTCACTAATAATAATTGTTAAATGGAAATTTCTAAACTATTTACAGTGGAACCTCGGTTCACGAACGTCTCGGAACATGTACAAATCGGTTTACGACCAAAAAGTTCGCCAGACTTTTGCATCTGTTCACGACCACAGATTCAGTATACGAACAAGCCAGTTTCCCTTTCGGTTTGTGTGCACTGATGATTTCCGCACGTGTTCAGTTGTGAGCAAGAGAGAGAGAGAGACACACACATACACAGAGACATGAGTGCGTGCGAGAGAGACACACACACAGACGTGTGTGCGAGAGAGAGACACACACACACATACACACGAGAGAGAGAGATGGCTGGACGGGTAAGGCCTAGAAGGCAGTTAAAGAATGCACCAAGCTTGTTTTTAAAGAGACAGATCCGAGCATTGTTTTAACCTCGTTGTATTTAATGAAGACTTTTTTCTATTGGATTTTAACCTCCACTTCACTTCTGTTTACAGCGATCGGTTCATAGCGTGCATTATTGCAATGTTACTTTTCTTGGTGGTTTATTAAATTATGGATTTTTCAAATGTTCATTTTTTTGCCTGTGCTTAAAACTCATTAAAAAAAGTGTTTTTAGCGAAAGGTTCGTAGCGCTATAGCTCGAACTCTTGCAGTGTTAGTTTTCTCTGTTGTTCAAGGTTTTCTCAGTGTTATTCAATGTTTCTACATTTAGTTCACTTTTACGCTGTGCATTCTATGGTATAATTAACTATATTTGTGCTTAAAAATCTTGAAAAAAAATATTTACATACAGTTCGTACGGTCTGGAACGGATTAATTGTATTTACATACAATCCTATGGAGGAAATTACTTCGGTTCACAACCAAATCGGTTTACGACCAGAGTTTTGGAACGAATTATAGTCGTGAACTGAGTTTCCACTGTATATTTATATATATTTATAAACTGTGGTGTTACATCACACCACAACGTATGAGACAAAGATGTCTGTGGCATGGCAATACATCATTCATGGCATGGCAAGATGCCACAAATGCCATGTAGTAGTGACTATGCAAGCCTTCCAAGCAGCTGTCCATTTTGAGCTATTTACGGTTCGCTTTTCTTTTGGAGTCAGCAAGCCAACCTTATAGAAACTTTTTGGACTTTATCTAGTCACTTGTCTACTGAGTTGCAGACTTCTATCATGTCTTTATAGCTGTTATAGTTTTATAGCCACAACTGGGCTGCAGAAATTTTGCTGACTTACAAAACTATCATCTCCTGACCAGTGGTACTAAACTGAATAGGATATTGTAGAATAAGTAAATACAATCAAATAAATGAAAGTTTTATTTAGTTCAGTGTCTAGTAGGTCACTCTACAGTGCTTCACTTTGCATATGTTTTCATCCATCCATCCGTTATCCAACCTGTTATAGCCTAACTACAGGGTCACGGGGGTCTGCTGAGCCAATCCCAGCCAACACAGGGCGTAAGGCAGGAAACAAACCCTGGGCAGGGCGCCAGCCCACCGAAGGGTGCGCGCACACACACACACACACACACTAGGGACAATTTAGAATTGCCAATGCACATAACCTGCATGTCTTTGGACTGTGGGAGGAAACCGGAGTACCCGGCGGAAACCCACACAGACATGGAGAGAACATGCAAAATCCACGCAGGGAGGACCCAAGAAGCGAACCCGGGTCTCCTAACTGCGCCACCGTGCTGCCCCATATGTTTTCAGATAACTTCAAATTAACATGGTCAAATTAAAAACATAAAGTTATTAATTATTGAGAAATGCTGATCTATACCTTTTCCCTGTCTAGACCACAAGCAAAATTGAAAAAAATGAATCATTTTTCTTTTTGAGTGATAGATCACTGATTAATATTTAAATAAAAGACATCACTCAATCTTTCCTCTAAAGAAAACTATTGCTGCTGATATTGTACAGGTGCCTAGGGAAGACTTTCTTCTGGAGACATTGGTGATATAGCAGTCCCCATGCTGTTTAGAAGTGAGACCTCAAACTTTAAATCAAGAGTCAAACTTACAAAAGAACTAAGAGTATTTAATAGTTTCAGGTTTATGACTATTAGATCTTACTACTATGATAATGGTTTTAGCCCTTATTGAATCTTTGTCTGAGTTATTGGCCATTTGTTTTTTGCTTACAGTTCTGGATTTAGTGATTATAGCCTCACCCTATCCAAAAACATATCTTTTTTTATGGAAGGAAATACTGTTTGGTCACAATGTCAAACAAAGTGTTTAATTATGTTTTTGGTAAGGACCAAGAGGAGGAGCTACCTCCCATGATTTTGTTTCGATATTATGCTTGGCTCGAGCCTTTTTCACTTTTTGGCATGTTTCTATTTCCTATACTTATTATTAATCATTGTTATTTTTAATTATTGATTATTTTGTCTGGAACCTAATGGGGCATGGCTCCAATTGGCTTATGACTCTCAGAATCTATATAACATTGAACTGCAGTTGACTGAGAAGAAATAAAAAGACCTTTCTATGCTTCCACTAATTGCCTTCAGGCGTCCTTCCCTCTTGGTGATTTAAAACTAGTATTAGACATACAGTGGTGTGATTCCTGCCTGATTTCTTATTCTTTTGCATGTTTGTCACACAAAATGTTTCTGATCATCAAACACATGTAACCATTAGTCAAATATAACACAAGTAAACACAAATTGCAGTTTTTAAATGATGGTTTTTATTATTTAGGGAGAAAAAAAATCCAAACCTACATGGCCCTGTGTGAAAAAGTAATTGCCCCCTTGTTAAAAAATAACCTAACTGTGGTGTATCACACCTGAGTTCAATT